>PVJH01018583.1:0-44804 GCA_004026705.1 Nesogale talazaci | reverse complement strand
GCGGAATTTCCAAATCCATCCAAAAATGCCAATTTAAGGGATTTGGTCTGAGCCCTGGTGACGTTGAGAGTTATGACTTGGGCTCCTAATGGCAAGATCAGTGATTCGAGCCCAGCAGGCGCTCCGCGGGAGAAAGACGTGATTGTCCACTCCCATCATGAGTTACAGGTGGGTGCGCCCAAAGGTTTCTTCAGTTCTGAGTCAGGATAGACTCGAGAGCAAGGCGTTTGCTGCCATTTGTTGATGCGAGTCCTGGAAACTGTGCTCTTGGGAGACTTCCCATGGCACTTACATCAGGCTGGCTGAGATATAGTGGGATCATAACCATGGAGACGCTCAATAACCTCAGCGGCAGGCTCTGCATTGTCAACGTGCCCAAGTTCTTTCCAAAGTGGCTATCAATGCTCTTTACAGGAGAGTGTGCTTGACTGGGTTCTCCATTGTTGCTGGCATGTATATAGAGAGGGGTTTGCATCAAAAAAGGGCTCACACTGCTGTCACAAACTGTCCTCAAGGGGACTCTGACTCACAGTGACCCTAGAAGACAGGAAAGAACTGCTTCTGTTGATTTCCGAGACAGTAGCTTTTTATGGGAGTAGAAAACCCTGACTTTCCCCCAAGGATTGGCTGGTTGTCTGCCCCTGCTGGCCTTCTGTCTAGTAGCCCCATACATAGCCAATCTTCCACTATGGCTCTCTCATAGAAGTGGGCAAAAGCAATCCGATTCAAGTTCCTGGGTCAGATATAAGCTGAAGGCTTTTCCTGGGTCCTGTCATCTTAGGGGCTGGCAAATAGGACACAGGAAGATGATGCAGGATGATCACAGGCTGGTGGATGCCGAGTTGAGTAAATCCAAGGTCATCCAGCCATTGATAGTTCCTGGGATCAGCAGGTCATATCACAGGAAGTCCATGAACCAGATGCAGGATCCAGATCCAGGCACCTTCCACCCACTGTCAGTTTATTCTTAGAATAGATCTTACTCTGAAGGAAATGGCCCTTAGTCCTATCAATCGTGTAAGCAGGTTAAGGAGGTCTGTTATCCCCCTATGCCTCATAGGCACAGCCCCCAGATGCGTATGAGAGCTGGACATTGAATAAAGAAGAACAAAGAAGAATCAATGCATGTGAATGATGGTGCTGGGGAGGAGTATTGAGAGGACTACGGACTGCCAAAAGAGCAAACACATCTCTCTTGCAAGAAGTACAGCCAGAAGGCTCCTTAGAGATAAGGATGGCAAGACTTTATTGCTTGTACTTTGGACATGTTGTTAGGAGAGACCAGTCTCTGGAGAAGAACAGCATGCTTGATTAAGTAGAGGGGCAGTGAGAGGGAGGAAGTCCTTCAACAAGATGGATGGCCACAGTGGTGGCAACCATGGCCTCAAGGTTGACAGCCATTGTGACGAAGGTGCAGGGACGGGCGGTGTTCCTTCTGTGGTCCATAATATGGCAATGAGCCATAACCAACCTGAAGGCATATAACAACAACAAACAACAACATTCTCACCAAGATCCAGTTGACTGCTTCAAAGGAGATCCCATCATGGAGTTGACCATACTGTGTCAGATGTTCTCTTGGGAGAATCCTGGTTCCACCAAGTTGGCATCAGACCTGACTAGCCCTGGGAGTGAGGGAGGAAAATACAATGCAGAGAAAAGGAACCTGCTCCTCCCAGTCTGTAGCGCTGAATGGCAAGCCTTGGAGAGACTGACAAGAGCACACATGCATGGCGAAGAGAAGCAAAGGGAGCTGACATTGCTTTGGGAAGGTGTATTCTGAAAAAAATAAAAGATGCCCAGATTGGTACATTCATTCAAATCAGATCACAGAACACAGGTCCGTGTTTGTTAGGGCCCTGGGTAGTACAAGGTCAACTGCTCGGCTGCTGACAAAAAGGTCAGAAGTTCAAGTACATGCTAAGGTTCCTGGAGGAAAGGTGGGGTGAGATACTTCCGAAATGTCACAGTTTAGCAACCCACCAAGAGCATTCTGGGGCAGACATGGGGTCCTTATGAGGAAGACTTGACATGAAGACAACTGCTTGCTGATTGATTGGTTTGGTTGATTGGGTGCTGAAGGAAGAGTAAGGGGGCTCCAATGGGCATGAAGGAGCTCATATACTTGGAGGCTTGAAAGGGTGTTTTTGTTGTTCACATATTTAAGACCAATAACCAAACACCAAACTCACCGACATTGAGTTAAGGCCAATTTACGGTGACCCTAGAGGCCAGGTCAGAACTCGTTCCGGTGAGTTTCTGAGTCTATAACTCTTTCTGGGAGTACCGAGTTCTGTCTTTTCTCCTGTGGGGGGGCTGATGATTTCGCCTTACAGTTAGCAGCCGTGTGTAACCACCCTGCTACCCTCAAACACAAAACTCGCTGCCCTGGAGTCAATGCTGACTGATAGAGAGCCCTGTAGGTTTACTAGACAGTAACAGTTTACTGGAGTTGAAAGCCCAGTCTTTCTCCCTTGGAGCTGCTGCTGGTGCTTTTGAACTGTTGACCATGTGGGTTGCAGTCTGATGCGTAACTGCTACCCTACCACCAGGGCTCCTTAAATGTTAATCATGGGGACCCACTGTGTTCTTATTTTGCTTGAAGTCATGCCTACAACCATTGGGTGGAGGAAGTGAATCTGAGACTGGACCACAGGTCAATCTGTTCTGAACCTCCCACTGCCTCCCTGCAGCCCCCATGGGGACAAGAGCACAAGACCTGCTTGTTCAGCATCCCCAGGGACAGGGCTCCTGGGAGAACTGCGGGGTGGCTGAGCAGCATCCCCCCCGGGCCTTGCCCGTGACTTCCTGCCATGAGAACACCCAAACCAGCTGCCACAGCATCAGCTTGAACTCCCGGTGACTCCCTCCAGGCAAGCTGTAGTGGAACTTTGCTGCCAAAGGGAAAATCGGAGAAGGAGCTCTCCTTTCCAGGAGAGGACGAGGCACACGGAAACCAGGCGGAGAAGCAGAGTACTTGATATGAATCATAATGAACAAAGCGTCCCTGCTTATTGTTTATCTAATTTTGAAGTTTAATGAATAGCAGGGATGGTAATTACTCAATTCCTCTGTTTATAGAAAACCAACACATGAAACTTCCGAGTTCGATGTTTATGGAGTGTCAGGTTCCCTTAGACACTCAGGGTTGCAATTAGAAGGGGAGCTATTCATTAACATTCCCCAACTAGATACATAAAGGATAGGGTTGCTATTGATTCATTGCAAATTTAAAAATGGAAACATGTAAGCTCATCTTTTGGGTACATCCACTTGATATAATTATTGCCATGTCACAATGCTACTAAGAAGTGGATTCTATTCACCTACAGATGAACGGAACCAGTTCCCAGATGATGCTCACTGTGGGACCAGGTGAATAAGGCAGATCCAATTTCTGTTCATATGAGGTTCCCATCGCAACGTACCTGTTGAGGTGGGAAGATCACTTGCTTTGCACCCAGACTGAGTTTAGTTGTGATTCCTTTGCCTCTGAGTGACATTTGGCAACATATGCAACCATTCTGGAATCTGTTTGTGCATCCACAAAACAGGTTATAATCTTGCTTGACAGGAAGATTGTTGGGAGACATGGAGGGATGGGTCATGCCACTACCTGATTTATTGCACTGTAGGAGCTAGTATGTTGCTTTGATGATGGAAGCTACACCTACCCGCAGGCTCATACCTGGTGACCTAATTCCAGAGGAACTTCCAGATTCAGACAGGCTACCAACAGAAAGGTAGGCAGTTCAAATCCACCCAGCAGCTCTATGGGGAAAGGATCTAGTCATTTGTTATCATCAAGATGATCACCAAGACATCAGGCAATTCTGCTGGGTCACATGGGGGGTGTTGATGAGCCATGATGAGCAACCAGCATAGAGTCAGTGTCCATTAATATCTGTGAAGGGACAGCTGCATGGCTTCATTTGTGGCATCAGATGCTGCAGATGCTTCTCAGGACGTACAGGAGACTCTGTTTGTCACAGTTCACCTGAACAGTCCAGTTCCTCTTGCCTTCCAGGACACCGGGACCCTCACCAACCAAAGGTCTTTATTACCCAGAGCATTTGCCTGACAGCTCCTGCCCCGGGTCCTAAGGAACAGCTTTCTCCAACTCCCTTTGTCTATGGAAGACAGGAGGGGGTTTCTACGAGCACAAAGCGTTACAGTCTTGGAAATGCACAGAAGCACTTCTACCCTGTCCTTGAGGGTCAGTAAGAGTTAGAATCCACCCAACGGAAGTGAACTTGGAGTTGATTATTACATGAAAATGCCAACTTTGGTGGCTTTTTATTTTGTTGTGACTTGTTTCAAATGGTCTACCCCAGCTGTCTCCACTGTGAAATTATGTTTTTTTTTCTTGGCAATTCAGAGGTACTCATGCTGAAGGAGACACTGAAATGATACTTCACTCTTTGAAACTCCCCCACCCATCTGTCCACTTGTCACAGTGTGGTAACGGATGGGCTTCTATGATGCTAGAAGCTGTGCTGTCAGCAGGGTCACCAACAGTGGGCAGATTACAGTGAAACTTCCAGACTAAGATGAGGAAGAAAGACCTTCTGATCGGTGTCTGAAAAGGTTGCTAAGGACAACCTATGCATCATGATAGAATATAATCCCACATGCTTAATTTGGACACAACAGCAGCAGTAGGGATCAGTCTCTGGCAGAGGATATCATGGTTGGTGAAGGAGAGAGCCGGCTAGAGAAAAGAAGTGGATTGATCTGGTAGCCACCACTACACCCATGGGGATACCTAGAACTGGGCAATGTTTCATTGTGTTGTGTGTACATCAGTTCATTATGAGTTGAAGTCAACTCAACTAACAACAGTGTGGTTACTGTCCACATATCCTGCTTACCCTGAAACTTTCTCCCACTCATTTGAGCATCCATCAATGTTCTGCCATGATGGGAGTCATGTGTCTGCTGCAGCAATTATTGCTGTGATGGTGTCTTTGCTTCCATGTTGTCTTTACAATGATCTCTTCCCCTCATTCTGTTTTCTTCTATGCTTATTTGAAATTTTCCTGCAATGAAGTATCCTCTCTTGTCCCATGTAAATGGGTTTATTCTGATGGGTTTTTTTTTCCCATCAGAAGGGCTGCATGTACAATTTGAGCTAACGCTCATTCCCAAAGGAAAACAAAAACCCAACCACTACGTCACTGCCAAGTCCATTCTGACTCAGAGTGACCGTATAAGACAGAGTAGAATGGTCCCAGAGGGTTCCCTGGACTAACCTTTACAGAAGCAGACTGCCCCATCTCTCTTTCTCAAATAGATGGTGGATTGAAACCAGTGACTTTGTGCTTAGCAGCCGAGCACTTAACCACTGCACCACCAGGGCACTTTTATCACCTTAACTATCCTATCTATTTTATTGCTCAATTTCTTTCACTGTTGGCCCCCAGAAATGGCTCTAAAGCATCAGCTGTTCCATGATGGGAAGACAAGGCTTTCTAGTCCTGAAGTCTTGGAAATCTCTATTCTTTTCTGTAGCATCATGAGGCATTAGCATTCAATGGATGGCAGTGAGTTTGGTTTTATGTTTTGTTTGTTTGTTTGCTCCCTAAAAGTTCCCTCAGCATTACTTCCAACCATTCCCTGCCACCATCCCCCCTACCCATGCCATCTTTGTTCATTTTGTTAATTCGCTTGGCTCATTTATATGAATTTTATTTCCAGCGCTTTCTTCCTTCCTGGCCCTACAAAATTCTCTGAGGTCATCTTATGTTTCTACAATCCTACAGTCTACATTTCTACAATTCTACAGTCCTACAATCAACTACATCCTCACCTCTTCATGGTCTTAGCAGGTAGCCCTCCGATCAAAGCCCTGTTACCAAAAAATAGCAAGTCATTCCTGTTATGAAAGATGAAGAACAGAGGGAGGGGAGAGGTGGGGTCCCATCATTTCCTGTGCTTTAGTTCCCACCCACCCCCATGTCCCCTTGCCATCAGCTCTTCCTCCCTTCTCATTAAGAAGCAGTTACTGGGCGCCCAGTGTGCGGTAGGCCCTGGGGCCACTGGGATGAGTGTCATTGAATGCTGTTCTCTGCACTCAAGGGGTTCTCAGTCTAGTGAGAGAGATGATTTTAGCAGCTGTGCTCCAAATAAGTGGTTTTTAATACTCAGTAATAAAAACTGTATTAAACATTTATACTTAACCCCTACTTGGCCCACAGAGGAGTTATGAAAGGTCAACAGGATTGTAGATTCTGTGTTCTGAGATGCTCCGTGACACTCGTGGTAGGCTGAATGAAGACCCCTCCATCAAAGATACCCGAGGGCTCATCCCTGGAATATAGATAGGCTGGACACACAGTTAATATACTCGGCACCTAACTGAAAGCTGGAGTCCAGCTAGAGGCCCCTCAGACAAATGGTCTGGTGACTCAAAACCCAAAAAGTCCGTCAGTGGAGAGCGTCTGGCAGACAGCTCTGCTTTGACACACATGGGGCGACTTCAAGCCAGAATGGGTTGGGTAACAACACATAGCCAGGGGGAGAGTTCAACTGTGATTCAATTAGCGCATGCTGGTGGTATAATGGTTATGTGTTGGGCTGTTAACTTGAAGTTCAGCAGTTTGAAGCCACCAGTCCCTCTAAGGAAGAAAGATGAAGGTTGGCACTCTCATAAAGACTTGCCGTCTTGGACACCCACAGGGCAGTTCTACCCTGTGCTAACACGGTTGCCATGAATCAGAATCAACTCCATGTTGTTGAGTTGAAAGGTATGGGGCACACGAGCCTGCATTTCTCTGGTGGATTCCGTGTCATCACATGGTCCCTTTGAGCAGAGGCAGGAGGAAGTAGCCGTACAGAGTCAAGAGAAATGGAATATGGACCGAAGGGACTGGGGGTGAAAGGGTGGTTTCTAGGAGCTTGCAATCCATGGAAACAAACTCTCTCCAACAGCCTTTGAAGTTATGAAATCCTGAGACCTGCCTCCGTCTTCTGGCTTCCAATGTGGAAGGTCATAAAGGTGTCAGTTTTTAGTCCAGAGTCATGAGAAGATAGCTGCTGGATGCATGGTAAAGATGAGGCTGTCTGCTCCCATGGCTATTACTAGTCACAGAAACCCTTGAAAGGGGTCACTGCAAGTCAGAATGACCTTGATGGCCATGACTTTGGTTCAGCAGTCATGAAGCCAGACAGCACCCAAGCCCTAGGACTCCCAACAATCTGTGTTCTTGGTTGCTCTTGTCATTGGTGGCCTCTGAGTCCACTTCCCTGCATAATAACACCATGTAATGGACTGGAACTTCCCCAGAGGATTGTCCCCAGAAGAACTCCATACCATCCAATCCTTTGGGACTCAGAAGAACTCCTCTGGACAGAGTTGAACTGTGTCACAGGTCTGCAAACACGGCAGTCATTCAGGGGAGTAGAAATTCTCATCTTTCTCTGGCACAGAGGCTGGATCAGCAGTCGATATCCAGTGTTTAGTCCACTGTGCCACTAGGGCACTTTGAAGATGGTCTTGGCTATCATTTTTATGGAAGAGGATTCTCCAGGTCGTTCTTACCTCGTGATGATGGGTGGGCTCATACCACCACCCATTCAGATAGTAGGTGAGTGTCTCTGGATTTCATCAGTCTCCCTCCGTTTTCTTATCTGGGCCAGTGAGTCACGAGACAGACTCAGACTGTGACTCTTGTGTGGTCAGGAGACATCTCCACATGCACACTTCATGGCCCTCCAGTACATTCTGATGCAGAGTGACCCCACAGGGATTTTCAGAGACCCATGGGAATAGAAAGTCTCTTCTCACTCCCGTGGAGATCCAATCAATGGGAAAGGTCTAGGTGTGTGGCGATGCCTTCCAAGGGTCCAAAGCAAAACACATGTGCTTTGAAGGCTGAGATTGCTGTCTCTCTTGTCCGGAGTTCCAAGGGAAAGCGGCGTAGAACAGGCTGAAGTCATTGTTACTACTGGGTACAGGCTCTCAGAATTTTACCTCAAGTGGCCTAGTGGTGAAGGAGCCAAGGTGGGTAGTGGTTATGCGTTGAGCTCTGATCCACATGATTGGCAGTTCAAAGCTGCCCACAGCTCTGAGAGAGAAAGACTGGGCTTTCTATTCCTGTAAACAGTTACAGACTCAGAAATTCGTGGGGTGGGGGGAAGGGGTATTTTTGCTGAGTCAGCAGTGACTCAACAGCAGCAAGCTGTGTCTTCGCAGGGTAGGACCACCCTCCTTCCTTGGGAACAGAAAGAAACCTCTGGCTGCTGCTCAGAGGAGGAAAACAGATATTCCCCACTGAAAGGAAGCATAGAAAAGTGCCCAGCCCTCACTTTGTCAAGGGAGGAAGCTTTCCAAAGCAGGAAAAGCAAGCCCTTCCCAGAGAGCAATGGCTCCCACAGGCTTCCTAGTCTCTGTGGAAGAAACAGCTAAAGAAAGAGCGGATGAGAACCACCAGGGCTTTGGACCTATGTTCCCATCTTTGCAGAACTCTTTACCACATGGAGTCACTGTAAGTTGAAGTCAATTTGAGAGCAACAGGACTGCCTTGAGCTAGAGACTTGACTTTTTAATTTTTATTTATGAGATGGGGATAACAGTCTCTAGCTTGTAGGACCGTATGCATGATCCCTGCCTTTGGAGCGTGGTGCGTAGCTACAAGGCTTCCAGCCACTTCATGGGAGAAAGAGAAGGCTTTCTCTTCCTATCGAGACTTGGGGGGTGGGAAATCCACAGGAGTGGTTCTGCTTGGGCCCATAGTGGAGATTGACTCAACAGTGAGTCAATCTCTCTCTCTCTCTCTCTCATACACACACACACACACACACACACAGTGTACCATGGGAAAAATAATGGAAAGGGAATGAATTTTTTTTTCCAGAGTGTTTGGAAATGTTGCCAGGACAGAACAGTACCTGGAGAAGGGCATCATGCTTGGTAAAACCGTGGGGCAGTGAAAAAGAGGGAGACCCTTGAAAAGATGAATTGGCATAGTGTCTGCATGATGGGCACAAACATAATAAGTGAGAAGATGTACAGGACCAGGGGGTTGTACAGAGAATCACAAAAGATCAGCTCTGGTACCATGGCACCACACACATACATATGTACACACATGTGTCAGGTCGGGCAGACCAGAAAAACAAAGTCACAAACACAAATGTGTGCATAAGAAGTTTATATACAAGAGAAGTTGAATATTAAGAAAATGTCCCAGCTCAGTCCAGATCAAGTCCATAAGCCCGATATTAGCCTGTATGTCAAATATCTATAAAGTCCTCTTCAGACTCACAAAAAACCTGCAAGATGCCGAGTGCAGGGAGAGCACAGGTCAGTGGGTAGAAAGACTTTGGATCCAGTACCACTGTAAAGATCTTACCTCTGGCAGGGGTCTCCACGTGGCTTCTCTGGCTTCAAAGGTCTGGTTGTATCAGGGTAAGTCCATGTGGTTTCTACAGCTCAGGGCACTAGGGTATCTGTCTTGTCAGCTGCAATGTCTCCCAGAAGTGAGAAGAGAAGAGAGAGGTGTCTCCCGCCTTCAAGGAGGAAATATCAAATTTCCCGGAATTCTCAGGACAAGGCCATAGCCACACAGAGGCTTCATTGACTATGACCTGATTGACAGACTAGACTCCACTCCTTCACTCTTAAGTCTCTAAAGTCCCCAATTGAAACCAGATTATGTAACTACCACAATATACACACATATACATACACATGTACACACATATACAGGTACACAAACATATACACACATACATGTTTACATGTATATAAACACACCCATACATGTGTACACACATACACATGTGCATATATACATATGCACATACATACAAATACATGTACATATTCATCAAGAAGTCCTGGTGACATTGTCAGTTAAGCAGAGGACTGTTAGCCATGAGGCCCACTGTTTAAACCTACTAGTTGCTCCACAAAAGAAAGAAGAGACTGTGTGCTTCCATAGAGATTGACAGTGAGTGAAGCCCAAACAGGACTTTGGGGCTATCAGAGACAGGGGAAATGATGAAGAACCATCTTCTTTTAGAGCCTTTGGGGAGATCATGAAAGCCAAAAGGGCCCCAACTTAGAATTGTCTCCCACAGTGCTGGAACACCAGCCCTGAAGGTTGGAAGGCCCTGTATACTCAGTTGCACATCAGATCTTTTGGTGATCCTCCAGCAAGATCAGTCCCCTGCGGAGGGAAAGCTGAGAGTCAGCAAAGGGGAGGAAGACCCTTATCGGGATTGACTGACACAGTGGGCTCAAACATTACAGCCATTGTGAGAATGGTGCAAGACTGGGCAGTGTTTCCCCTGTGAATCAGTGGGAACCCACTCTCTGGACACCACCTAATGGCCACCACAACAGACTAGATCACATTTCATGCTGAGTCAGGGTTGATGGTCTTCACAGGAGGAGACAGAAAGGGCCCCTTACATTCCTTCTCCTCCCCTGAGACACCCCAATTTTTGGACAAATGTTGACCTGAGTCACCAGTTTAGAACCACCTAGAGACTTTGACTGGTATTCATCTTTGAGTTTCTCAGGCTATCTTTGTGCATATCTGTTTGTCTGCAACTAGGAGGTTGAACGGTACCCCAGTGAGTGACCTCTGGCCTTGGGATGGGAACGGAAAGGCATGGAGTTACGGAAGCACCACTAAGTAGCCCACCCTTGGTTCTCACATGGCCTTCCACCATCTTTCATTATGGCTCCTCTAGTGAAAACCCTGGTCTCCTATGGGTTTTGCACATGTTTGTCTCTTTCTAACAGGCTCATTTCAAACCAAGGCAATTCAGTATTACAGTAGCCACTTGGTGGGAGCTTCTGACAGGACGAAGAGAGTTCATTTGGAAGGTCCCTTCAGAGTAAAAGATAAGAAACTCTCCTTAGGAGAATACTTCTCATACTTGTCCAAGAGAGAGAGCGTTATGTTTAACACAGGGGTTCCCTCCTCCTTCCTGTCAGTACTGGGGATTAGTAATTGCTGAATTTTTAATTGTTGGGGCTGCAGAAACCATCCATTGAACTCATGTTATGTAAAAACCAGCTGCACGGCCCTCTCTCTTCTGTTTTGCTGCCGTTAGGAGCCGCTGAGTCGACATGGACGCCACAGACATGCACTTCCTCCAAAGGATTTTCTAGGGGATAGTCTTCATGTGAGCAGATAACCAGGTCATTTCCCTGGGTTTAGAGATGTCAAGCTATGTTTGTTTGTTATCCAAACTGTCTTCCCTCACTGCACAGAAATAACATAATTAGTTTATTTTTAAAGAGGTTGTTCATCTGAAGCCAGCAACCTCTCGTTTCTTCTGGTTCTTTCTTTCTCTTGGGAAGCTTGAAAGATGAAGGGGGGAGAAACTCCACTTGTTATGTCAGCACTCTAGAAGCACGTAGTTCAGATAACCAGACTAGAATGTCTGAAAGACAGAGAATGCTATTAAGCAGCGTTTCTTTCGGTGGACCCCGAACAGAGTCTATATTACTTCAGGGATTTTGTTATCCTGGCCAAGAGATAAGACAAAATGGCCCCAGATAGACTCGGAGCTCCTTTGTGCATGGTTCAGTGTCTCTAATGAGAAACACGTGGTAAAAGCACTGGCAGCCTCAAACTTTATTTAAATCCAGAATTCATTGTCTTTAAACCTAAAAATGCATTCGTATAAAAATGTATTTGGGCTGAACCCCGGTGGCATAGTGGTTGTGTGTGGGACTGCAGCCCACAGGGTTGGTGGTTCAAGTCCAGCAGCGGCTCTCCAGGAGCAAGGCTGGACCTCCTACTCCCACCAGAGGGCAGTGATGTCCACCACCAAAATGTATTCACCTCAGCAAGTGATGTTGATGGTGAGATGGCAAAGGGTTCCGTGGTCACCAGAAATTGGAAATGACCAGAGGGCAACAAACAGCATCATGTTTCATGCTGTTTTCAACATGTTACAAATCATTAAGCTGTGACCTGCCAGCTGAATTGAAATGCTCAGAACTCTAGCTATAAATAAATGTTTCTGGTGATCAGTATTTTGTCTTTGGATCCATGGAGAGAGCTAAATAAGAAACACACAAAACATGGGTACTAACACATAATCTACCTTGACTTCTTAAAAAGATAATAGATTGGAGAAGGGGGTTAAAAAAAGATAATAGATTAAAATGCTCCCCTGGTGTCATTTATTTACTCAATTTTTTTCTTCATTGAAATTATCAACATAACACAAGATGAGGGGTCATAGAGAGATAAAGGCTAAACAGTTCTTATTGTCCTATTATATCTGTTTGTTCTTTTTTTGAATTAAGAAAAGAAAATTAGATTCCTTTGGTTAAGGATACTACTGAACATAAGCGGTTAAATACATGAAGTCCAAACCCAAAACCAACCCCCTTGCCATCGAGTTAATTTTACCTCATAGCAACCATGGAAAGACAGAGTAGAGGGACACATCCAGTTTCCAAGGCTATAAGTCTTCATGAAAGCAGATGGCCTCATCTCGCTCCCTCATGGCAATTAGCAACTGCTTGCTTCAGCCACTGTATCACCAGGGTTCCCCATGAAACACAACAATGACAGAAAAATACAAAAAAAAAGTAAAACTAAAGGGTAACACTTTGTGTTTTTTTTAAAAAGTTGTCATTGCTTATTGAGATGGGGAATTTAAGATGATTAAATTTACATTGTCTGGAAGGAATTCTCATGGTGCTATGGGCTAGGCATTGGGCTGGTCACTGCAAGCTTAACAGTTCAAACCCACCAACTACTCCTTAGGAAAAAGATGAGACTATCTGGTCCCTTTGACAATCTCAGATCCCTATATAAGTAGAATTTATAAGTTGAGTCTATCTATGGAAATTATCTTGGGGGGGGATTATTGTTTGGAGCATTGATGGTGCAATGTGTTAACTGTTGGAATGCTAATCTAAAGGTTGATGTTTTGAAGATATTAGTTGCTTCATGGGAGAAACACAAGATAATCTGCTGTCTTAAATATTTCTTGTTGCTGTTAGGGACTACTAAGCTGTTCTTGATGCATAGTCAGTCTGGGTATATCAGAATGAAACACTACTCGGTCCTGTGTGAGTTTTGGTTTTGTATGAGTCCCTTGATGTCACCATGGTGCCATTCCACATCTAACAGCAGAGCTTCCTCCTTTTTGCTAACTTTCTACTTTACAAAGCACGATGTCCTTTTCCATGAAGAGTCTCAAGTGATAACATGTCCACTGTAGGTGTGAAGAAGTCTCCTTATCCTAGACTCAAAGGAGCGTTCTGGTTGTACTTCCTCTAAGGCAGGTTTGCTCATTCTTCTGGTAGCCCACAACACTTTCAATAGTATCTGCCGACACCAAAACTCCGTCCATCAATTCCTCTCTGGTCCACTTCCTAAAGAAACCCTTTGGAACCATTCTACTCAGTTTTTCCTGTCTCAAGAGACTGCTGTGAATTAGAATCTACTCAATGGTGGGGTTTTGAGTGTATACATCATTTAATGTCATATATTATTTAATGATATGCCAGTAGTCTTTAAATATGTAAATTGTTCGTACGTTCACCTTTCTGCATCTATTTAAAGGGACCTGTGTAAATTGGGTCTGTGAGGAAAGGAAAATCCTTCAGGAGATGAATTAAGACAGTGGCTGCAACAATGGGTTCAGACATGACAACAATTATGAGGATGGTACGTACGAGCCCTGCTCCGTCTGTTGTGGTATGAGTCAGAACGAACCCAATGGCTCTTAAGAGCAACAACATAAACATTAACCTATTCACAAATCCTGCACTGAACATTGTCACATGAACGATGTGGAAAAGAAGTCAAATGAAACTGGGATTGCATCATATGCAATGACTGTATTATTTCATACTCAGACAAGTAGAGGCTCCTTTTTGTGATCACATTATGTTGGGAACATGTGGTGCTTTTTGACAGACTCTATTTTTTATAAGATTCCTGAATTCAAAAATAAAATCAATATCCTACATCGTGTGTTGTGTATCTTGATGACAGTGATGGTAAATATTTCTTGTTTTTATATACTCGAGACATATTTAGTCTCTTTAAGCAACTACTCTTAATTCTAGTTCCCCAAATGCAGAGCCCAAATTTAGACTTTAAAGAAAATTTAGAATTGAGATGTTTTCACACCCAAACTATCTTTGGGGTTTCCTAAAAAATGTCTGTTAACACAAGGCTGGCACCTTTACCCTACAGAAGGAAGAACAATGAAAATAATTAGGTTCCCATAAATTCCCTGGATTATAATTAAACAAAGCTTTTAGAAGAGCTTGTTTATACACCAAGTTTAGGATTTAAAGAAAGCTGACAAATTCAAAAGAGAGTTCATCCTGCCAGCTAATTATAAAAAAATAAAATAAGTGACTATAAATACCTTTCCATGATTGAATGCTTCTCAAGCTGTAAAAGAATAAGAGTCATGTTTTAAGCGTAATGACAAGAATGTGAGACTCCAGCAAAATCTGTTTTCTCAGGATTCAGTCATCTTTTTCCTTTTTGCTCACTGGGGTGTGGGAAGGCACGGGAGTTTGAATCAATGACATGAGAATGCTTATTGCCAAGGGCCCCGCTAATTGAAGTCTTCTATTAGATCCAGAAGCCAAGGAAAGAGTGCCTCAACTAAGCAAGGGTGACAACCACAGCAGACTGCCTGAAACCCTCAGTTGATAGGGTTCTACTTGTTGATAGGCTCTGTGGAGTATGTTCTGAATCACCCTGACCCCTCTGTACAGCAGAACAAAATGCTGCCCTCTCTTGCACCAAACCCATCATTGTTTCTACAGATTTGCTGTGTTTGAGCACATTGTTGCAGCCACTAGATCCATCTCTTTGAGGGCCCCCTTTCCTCCTCACTACCATCGCATCAACGCTGACAAGAGTATAACCTCCCATGTGGGTTTCCGAAACTGTCACTTTAAGGCACTAGAGATCTCATCTTTCTCCCAAGGAGGGACGGGTGCTTTTGAATTGCTGATCTTACAGCTAACCGCCCCATGGACATCTCTTCACATTTCCTTGGCATTGGTGTCCTTATCTCTGCTTGAGTGCCCGATGGAATTCATCTCAAATCAGTAAAACCCCTGATTGTTTCCTTTCTCCCTCCCTCTGATCAGCTTCTCTCACAACCTTTCCCATCTCTTTGTAAATAACCATTCTGTCCTTCCAGTGGCTCAAGCCCCCTTTCTCTTATCACTGAGTCATCCATCAAATACTAACAACTCAGACCAGACAGATTCTAAGAGGTCGTGGTAAAATAAAATGAAAAGTTAAGGAATTTCTTTCCCATGAACTTCCTTAAGACTCACCATATTTAGAAAACGCACACACACACACACACACACACACACCCCTACCATCTGGGTCCAAGTCACAATCCGCATGTTTATAAAAATCTCCTGTTTCTACTCTTGAGAAGGGTTATTTATTTTGCAGGAAGAACTTATACTAGCTGACAACTCAAACAACCCCCCCAAATAGTAGTGGTTTTACACACACACACACACACACACACACACACACTGATTTCTTACTCAGACCTCAGACTAACGCAAGTCATACAGCTCCTTTATTAATGGTGACTGCTAGACTCTCCTGGCCTCCATCAGTGGCTTTGCCACCTGAAGACTCCCAGTTCTTCCTGCATCCTCTAGGAGGCAGATAGCGGGTAGAGGACAGAGCATGACAAAAGCCCGCCAGTCAGCTTCAAAATGACCACTTCCTTCTGCTTTCTTGGCCAAATGAGTCACAATGTGGTCAACCCAAAGGCAAGAGAGCTGGAGAAGCGTCCAGATCCTCAAGAGGAGATGGCAACGTCTCTCTCCCGGTGAGTTGAAACCACTCGATTGGGTTAACGGCCAAGCACTTCAACCACGGTGCCACCAGGGTTCCTCATTCTGGCCACAGTCCCTGAGGAGTCTTGGGGGGTGTGTGTAGTGGGTTGCTCCTTGATCTGTTCACCTCAAGGTCAGGTGTGCGAACCCAAGAGGCACTGCCTGGAGAAATGAAAAATGCTTCCCGCTCTTAGAAAGATTGCCATCCCCAGAAACCCCAGGGAGCAGTTTCTCTACCCTACAGGGTCAACTAGGGCTCAGCATCAACTCCATGGCAGGGATTTTGTTTGTTTGCATGTTTATTGTGTTATAGTGAGCTGCATAGCCTTGTGGAAGTTATCCTAAAGTAGTCCATCCTTTGAACATGTGGTCATCAAAGACCAGCCCAATGAGAAGGACAGCTTGCTAGGTAAAGTAGAGGGGCGGTGGAAAAGAGGAAAGCTCTCAAGGAGATGGACCAGCACCGTGGCTGTAGGAAGACACCGTGGCTGTAGCAATGGGCTCAGGCACAGGAACAATTATGAAGCTGGCATGGAACCTGGCAGTACATCACGCTGTTGTACACAGGAGTCACTAGGGGCCCGAACCCATAAAGGCACTTAACAACGATATTCCAACCTCAAGCACTAAAATTAGGCATGTGATCAAAAAGGCTTCCTCTTTCAATAATTATTATGGGATATTTACCAACTGCTTTCAATTCTGGGAATCTAGCAATAAATCCAATATAACGCTCTTCTAGTCATTAAGTCAACTCTGATCCTTAGCTACTGTGGTAGTTGTATGATCTGTTGTCAATTTGAGAGGATTGAGAGTGAATGGGGTGGAGCTAAGTCTCTCAATCAGGTCACAGCTTGATAACCTCTTTTGGAGGCACTACATAGCTTGCTGGAGACAGGACGCTGGCTTACTCCTTGAGAAAATCTCTTGTTGACAAGCCACATGGAGACAGGCTGATGGCAGCCAGAGCCTCGACCGCGGAATCTCCTGCCAGTGCTGAGGCCCCTGGATCCACAAGACATTCCACCCGCGGGCCTGTGATCTTCCTGCATTTGGCATCCGTGCATGTATTTCATGATTCTGAACAGGAATTTATACAGTGGTAGCAGACCTATGGGCTAATACCAGACTTGTGGATTTGATCTGGACTGGAATGCTTGTTTTTTTTTTGAGGGGGGGCATCACTGCCCTCTGGTGGGAGTGGGAGGCCCAGCCTTGCTCCTGGAGAGCTGCTGCTGGATTTGAACCACCAAGCCAGTGGGCCGCAGTCACGCACTTAACCACTACGCCACTAGGGCTCAGCCCCAATGGAATGTTTTCTGCAATGTACAATTACTCCCTGATATAAAACTCTCTTGTCTACCCATATGAATGCCTATGAACTTGTTTCTCTCGTATACTCGGCTAACACAGCTACCCTCTGTAGAGTTCCTGGGGCTGTCACTCTTTTCCAGAGCAGATAACCTCATCTTTCTCCTTCAGTGCTATTGCTAGGTTTGAACCACCCACCTTGTGGTTAGCAGCTCACTGCTTAAAAGGACAGCACCAACAGGATCCCCTCTAACAATAAGCCGCATATATTAAAAACAAAAACCAAGAGTATTGGAAGATTTAGATAATACTGTGATTTGCGGTGTTTGGGTTTTGCTTTAGCAGACAGCTAACTTGAAATAGTGTCCTTGTGGAGGAGAGCGCAGCTAAGATTTCCAGGAAGGCAGGTTCCTCTGAACCTCTAATCAAAGTGAAACCTAAGATTATATCCATCTCTTGGCTTTGTCATGAACATGGTCACAGACACCTCCCCCTCCCCTCTCCTTTCTCAAATGGAGTTCGTTTGTATCCCTGTGAGAAGAAAAACTGTGTAATTTTCACTGCGTGTAAGGATGATATAAATTATGTGGGGAGGGGATCATGTTGCCTGTAAGTCAGGCCATGGGTGTTACCACAGTGCTATCACTCATCTGCACATTAGCACAAATAGGAGAAAGTCACATGAAAACTGTTCTCACTGGGTTTGACCTGGAGGAGGGCTGGAGATACGGCGGAGTGGGGCCCCAGTATTTCTTGCACTTTAACTAAAAACGTTCTGAAGAAGGAAACCAAAATCAAACCCACAATTACTGATCAGCCTCCCAAGAGGACAGAGTAAGTAGATCCATTTCATAAAGTTTTAGAGATTGGGTTGTAGATCTTTCTAGGCACACACAGCCTCCCCTTTCTCCTGTGGGGGGACTGATGCTTTCCAAGCTGTGATCCGAACCTGGCTGGTGGTATGGTAGCCTTGTGCAGAGACCAAAGTGCCACCAGGGCCACTGGAGATGAAAAGAGAGACTATGGAACCCAGTGACTGAACACTACACAAACCTATTTCATTGACTAAAGTGATGTGGTCTCACTCATGGCCATGGAGTCCCTTCTGGTTCACAATGACTCTCTAGGACAGAATAGAATGGCCTCTATGGGTTCCCGAGGCTGCAGGTCTTTACAAAAAGCATCATTTTTCTTCTTTGGGTTGACCGGAGGGTTTGAACTCTGACCTTTGGATGAGCAGCCAATGCAAACTGGAGTTGCTAGAAAACCGTATTGGTGAACAATTTCTAAGCGTTTCTCCATTTGAGAAAGGCTGTAAGGTGCCTACAAATAAAATGCAAAAGCACTAAGAGGCTTAAAAATACTAACAATGAAAAGTAAATGTTGAGAAAATGATGATGGCAACTTATGTACAAATATACTTGATACAATAGAGGTATGGACTATTATAAGAGCTATAAGAATCTTCAGTAAAAGAATGTTTTAATTTAAAAAACTTTTAAAAAAGGTATGAAAATAACAATAATTTATCAATGGTCCATGAGGACAGGAGGGTGGAGGAGGTATGGGGGGAAAAGAGAGAACCTGCTACCAAGAGTTCAAGTAGAAAGAAAATGTTCTGAAAATGATTATGGCAATCTATGTACAAATATGCTTGCTAAAATTAATGTATAGATTGCTAAAAGAGCTGAAAGAGGCCCCAATAGACTGTTTTTTTTAACTGATAAATCATTTCTATCTTGTCGGGCATTGTCTGTTCACAGAAAAACAGGCAAAGAAGACACATATCTATGGGTGAGAACTTTGATCACCTCTTTTCTTTAGGCTTATCTCGTATTATCTCAGTGGTGTTGTTGGGCTAAGTATAGAGTCGGTGGTTCAAATCACCCAGCTGCCTCTCAGGGGTAAAGATGAGGCTGTCTGCTCCCATAAGGATTTACAGCTTTGGAATCCCACGGGGACTATTCTTCTCTGTCCTACAGGGTCACTAGAATTGGACTCTGGTTTGGTCAGTGTGAGTGGAGAACTGGAGAGGGAGAAAAGCCCTCTACAACAACACTCATAAGCTACCATTGTCCTGGGACTTCTACGTAAGTTTGAACGGAAGTCAGCAGTTAACTGACACATGTACAGTTATCGTAAGAATGGACATGGCTTCTCAGCCTCACTGTCACCATGTCCAGGTCCTAACCCCTCAGAGTGGCCATGCAGTTCCTTCCTAGCACTTCATATACCAGATGGAGCAGCTTGAGTCCCTATTCATGCCTCCTCCTCAGCCACAGTGGACAGAAAGAATGCCAGTGTCACTGTTCCCCTTTGGCCATTGTCTAGCTGGTGGTTGAATAAGCACCTCCTCCCTCCCCCTCCCCCCCGCCCCACCCCAGCTCATGGCAACTCCATGGGCAACAAATACTACCTGGTCCTGCCCCGCCCCACCCTCACCACTGGTAGCTAGTCAAGTCATTGTGGTCGGATGACTGAGGTTTGGGGTAGATGACCCAGCTTTCCTTCTGCTGTGTTGGATCCAGACTGATGCTTGCTGGCTGTGCATGGAGTGCGTTAACTGGGAATGGAAGCTGGATCTTCCTCTGGAAAGCAAGAAGTCTGCTTTGGAACCACTTCTGCCCCAGCTTTATGTATACTGCCCATTGATTACTGGTCAAATATAGCATAATTCCTAGTGGGGCATAGAAAGCCTGAACGTGGAAGAATTCAATCTAGGGATTGCATAGACACAGAAAGAGACCTCACAGGAAGGGCTGGAAGACGAGAAGTTGTGAACTGGTGAGCTCTGGAGACACCCTGTCAACGTGGACCAAAAATGGCTCCAGAAATGGTGCCACCGGAAGTCCATGAATATCCCAAACGTCTCTCAGGTATAATCACAGATTCCAATGTGCTGGGATCCTGGACCCCATGAATAGGACAAATGAGTTTTGCCACATGGGGTAATCCGCTGACCCTTCAAGGCTGTTGGTGGGAGCACCTTTCCCAGTCCACGTGGGCACCCCCCCCCGCCCAATTAAAAGGTTGAATTAGTCATGTAAACAAATTATCATGAACAAAGGGGTTTACAAATGCTGGCTAATTAGTTTAAATTCCCCAAAGCTTGCCGCTGTTTTTAAATTCAATAACACACCGTGTAAAGTCCCCGGTTAGAAGCCGTCTAATAGGAATTGGCAGAAAACTAAATAATTGATATTGTCAGCAGTTGCAGCAGCAAGCACGCTGGTCCTATTGTTTGCCAGTAAGCAGGCCCGGTGATGATTTCCAGGGAGGATAAAGCAGGGGGTTTAATGAATTAACCATATAAACCGTAGACAGCTGGTACTCTATAGCCTCTCTGTAGGCTTAGCCTCTCTCAGAGAGAGAAAGGAAAAAAAAACAGAGTACATCTAAATAGACACAGCCCTGACTTTGGTTACAGTATCAATATTCCAGCAACCAACACCCAGCGAACTTGCAGTGGAATAACAGCAAACCCAGCCACCACCCTGGTCCAAGCAATTAGAACTAATGAAGCCACTGGACCAGACAACTTGAATGAGGTCCACCATTGGGACTCTGACTCCTCAAGGACTTAGACCTTCTAGCGGTTTCCAGTGTTGATGAAGGACTAGTGGGAACTTTATATTTACCCAGGAAAAGCTGACTGAAGCCAAAGGAGGTGCATCTGGACCCCAAGCATCTGGACTCCAAGGATCTCTGTGGTGCATTGGGGGTGAGAGGGATTTGGAAGCTGAGGATAAACATGGCAGATACTTCTGGGGCCTTCAATTTCATCTGCCCTTTTCTTTTTAATCATTTGATTGGGGGTTCATACACCTCTTATCAAAATATATCCATCTATCCATTGTATGTCAAGCACATTTTTACATCTGTTGCCCTCCTCATTCTCAAAGCATTTGCTTTCTGTTTAAGACCTTGGCATCAGCTCCTCATTTTTCCCTCCCTCCCTGCTTGCTCCTCCCTCATGAACCCTTGATAATCTATACATTATTATCACTTTGTCATATCTTACTCTGTGTGATGTCTCCTCTCACACACTTCCCTGTTATCTGTACTCAGGGAAGAGGTTATGTTTAGATCCTTATAATCAGTTTCCTCTTTCTACCCCACTTTCCCTCCACCCTTCCAGTACCACCACTCTCACCACTGGTCCTAAAAGGATCACTTGTCCTGGATTCCCTGTGTTTCCATTCCTGTCTGTTCCTTTTCAATAGGTGCTCATTTATTGGTCTTTGATTAAGCCTCTATTGTTGTTGTTTTTCCTAGTGTGATTCAGAGAATGGGGACATTTCCCTCTCTATCTGTAGAGACTATGTTATGGAAGACAGACCAGGAAGAAAGGCCTGGTGATCCACCTCTAAAACATCTGCCTGTGAAAACCCTATGGATCAGAGCAGTCTGATTCCACTGTACATGGGTTGCCATAATTCAGAGGCCAAATCAATGAATGGCAGCTGAAAAAAGCCATGGTACTACATAAAGCATGGCTTAAAACTCACATAAAGCTGAAAGGCTTATGTTTAAAATAGAAACAATTCCTCCTGTCCTATAATCCATGCTAAGCTAAACCAAACAAAATTCACTTCTATGGAGATGATTCCAACTCTATAGGATGAGAGAGAAATGCCCTGTGAGTTTCTGAGGCTGTAACTCTTTATGGGAGTAGAAAACCCTGTCTTTCTCATGCAGAGTGCCTAGTAGTTTCGACCTGCCTACCTTGCAGTTACCAACCTTGAGTGGAACCACTGTGCCAACAGGATTCCCTTCTCATTCCATAGAAACCACCATCCTTCTGTACTTTTCATCATAGTTTTAATTATAAGTTCATCTTCACTGGGAGCCCTGGTGGTGTCATAGGTCATGCGTTGGGGTGCTAACTGCAAGATCAGCAGTTCAAACCCATCAGCTGCTCTGTGAGAGTAAAATGAGGCTGTCTGACTTCATCAAGATTCACAGTCTCTACTCTGGCCTACAGGGTCACACTGAATTAAAATTAACTGAGGGGCAGTGGCATAATGGATGGTTGAATAACCTATCTGGATGGTTGAAATTTTTAGGTCTCCTTTCCTTCATCTTATCTCCCAAATATACTTGCATTACAATTGTTCTTAAAGTTATAGTTAACATTTTCACTATTGTGATTCAACATGAACCATGTAGTATGCTGGTCTTATCCACTGCATACACATACCACACCTACTGCTATCCGGTTGATTCCAACGCATAGCCCTCCAATAGGACAGCACCACAATATCCTAGTGGATTTCTGAGACTATAATCCTTTACAGAAGTAAAAAACCTCCTCTTCCTTCCATACAGTGGCTGTTGGCTTTGAACTACCAATCTTGCAGTTAGCAGCCCAGTGAATAACTATAACACCATCAGGGATCCTATATATGCATACCTAACCTCATACACATAAGCGTCAACTGAAAATTGCTGCTATCCACACTAGCCTGTTCTGACATGATCAATGTAGATTAAAGTGGGTGCATAAACAAATGTGATGAAAAAAGCTTATGATACACAGCTATCAAAAGATATAGTGCTTGGGGTCTTAAAGGCTTGGATATAATCAAGCGGCCATCTAGCTGCAAGACCACAAATCCCACATGGAAGAAGCACAAAGCCTGTCCTGACATGATCACTATGGACAAAACAGGTGCAAAAGCAAATGTGGTTAAGAAAGCTGATGGTTCTGGGCTCTCAGGGGATGTAGAATCTGGGGCCTTAAAGGCTGGAATATAAACAAGTGGCCATCTAGCTGAGAAGCAACAAAGCCCACATGGAAGAAGCACAGCAGCCTGGGTGATCTCAGGGTGTTGAGGGGATCAGTTATCAGGCATCAAAGAATAAAAATCATCTTTTTGTGAATGAGGGGGAGTGAAGAGTGGAGAACCAAAGCCCATCTGTTGGCATCTGGACATTCTCTCACAGAAGGTCTGGGGAGGGGACGAGGCAGCCAGGATGCAGTGCAGCAATGAGGAAACATACATTGTTCCTCTAGTTCTTGAACACTTCCCCTTCCCCCACCCGCCCACTATCATGATCCAAGTTCTACCTTACAAATCCAGCTGGGCTGAGGATGTCCACTGGTACAGATAGGAACTGGAAACATAGGGAATGCAGGTCAGAAGAACCCCTTAGGACCAGTGATGAGAGTGGTGATACTGGGAGGGGACAGGAAGGTGGGGTAAAAAGGAAGAACAGATTGCAAGGATCTACATATAACCTCCTCCCTGGGGGACAGACAGCAGAAGAGGGTGAGGAGAGATGCTGGATGACATAAGATATGTCAAAATCATAATAATTTTTAAATTACTAGGGGTTCATGGGGAAGCAGGGAGGGAGGAGTAAAATAAGGAGTCGATCCCAGGGGCTCGAAGCAAGTGTTTTGAGAACTATGAGGGAAACAAATGTATGCAAGTTCTTGACACAATGGATGTATGTGTGGGTTGTGATAAGAGTTGTACAACCCCCCAATAAAATGATTAAAAAAAATCATGACCCCAGTCCTGCCTTTCAGTTCTGGCTGGATTGGAGCATATACAGTAAGTAGTAGAGGTAAGAGCTCCCAACACATGGAATCCAGGTCATTTAAACCACTCAGGAACAAAAATGGGAGTAGCAATGCCAGGGGGGTGGGGGGCAGGTGTGGGGAGGAGGGGATAATCCACCCACCCTCCCCAGGGGGACAAACCCAGAAATGTGGGTAAAGAGAGACCAGTTGTCAGTGAAAGATATGAAAATAATATGAATTTATAATTTATCAAGGCGTCACAAGTGTGTGGGGGAGGGAGGAGAGGGGTAGCTGAGAGGGAATAAAGAGGAGCTGATACAAAGGGCTTATACAGAAGCCAAATATTTAGAAAATGATTATGGCAACATATATACAAATGTGTTTGATACTGTTGATGTATGGAATGTTATAAGAGCCCTGACTTCCAATAAAATGATCTTTAAAAGAAATGCTGCTATCGAGTCAATTCAGAGTAGAACTGCCCCCACGGGTTTCCAAGGATATAGATCTTTATGAGAACAGAACGCCTCTTCTTTCTCTCTTGGATCAGCTTGTGGGTTTGAACTGCTGACCTTGGTGTTAGCAGACCAACACATAACCCCCTACTCTACCAGGGTTCTGTCTTTAGAGGGTAAAACTTACTGTTATTCAGGCTAATAGCAAGTCTATGAATCTACCCCTGTAAGTTTCTGAGACTGTCACTCATATGGAGAAAGAAAGTCAGTCCTTCTCTGGGAGAACAGCTGGTGGTTTTGAACTTCTGAGCTTTCTTGGTTAGCAGCCCAATGTGTAATCACTGTGCACCAGAACTTCTTTACATAGCATCATACATATTCACAGACATATATATATACACAGTGTACTATATATGTAGTATATGTAGTATACTATAGAGAGATATAAACATATATCTAAATACACACAAAGGCATATATAAAGAGTATGGCTTTAAAAGCTCATGGAAAAATATCATTTTCTTACAATTCCAGCCTTTCAGAAACTCTTTTGATGGTCTCATGTATCTACATATAAATAAAGCCCCACCCCAATTTAATAGAGGTCCTTGATTTAGCTCTCTGGAAGCTTTCTAAAAATTATTCCTTTATCTTCCAGGCACTGAATTTTGATGAGGACTTGCCTTATGTGTCCTTTTGTTCAGAAACATCTCTTAAATAGTTCTTTGATGGTTTTTCTCTGCACTGTTTGCTTTCTACTCTATTTCTTGAACTCCTCAAATAATTCACTTCCTGAATGGATTCTCACATTTTCTGAAGACTTTTTATTTTCCTTCTTACTTTACATCTCTTTACTTTCTCATGTCTGGAAGGTTCAGGATTATATTGTCCAACCCTTGTACTGAATTTTCAACATCCATATATTATTTCTAAGAGCTCATTCTTGGTGATATAAGTGTTCTTTCTTTAGAGCATCCTTGTAAATGTCAAGAATTCTTGTCATTTCATTGAAGACTAAAGTGGTTTAGTCAAAGTTTCCTAGAGGAAGGGAATCAGTAAGATATAATCTTTATTGTGATTACAGAATCCATGTGTCTTCATGTGGATTTCCATGCCCTGGCATGCACTCGGTGAGAACCAGAGACAGAGAGAGATTCAAAGACAATGGGAGAGAGGTCCAGAGAGAATAAGAAAGAGAGAGATTTACTTTCAAACTTTGCTGATGCAATTGTGTTGTCTAGCAAGTCCAAGCTTTCAACAAGCTTAGGACACCTGTAGACTCACCTCCCAAGAACTGTAGATCTGGCAACAGGAAGTTTTGCCAAATTAGTTATTTATTTCTGGAGGCAGAACACATCCTAGGTGAACTTCTCTGTTAATGGACTGATTGCCTACAGTACTTAAAATGACATCATGGAAGCGATAATTATATTATAAAGTACAGAAGATTACATTTGAAACAGTAACTAGACTCATATTGATACAAACAATTGGGAAATATATAGCCCAGCCAGGTGTACATGCAAAACTAATCATCAAGTAACTGTACTAAAGAATGTGGCATATACAAGAGGGCAACAATTTCATCAAAGATAAATAAAAACAAAAACCTAGTCTAGGACAACCACATGTAGGCATGTATGTACATGAGTGGGTACAAATGTACACATTTATGAGAGCATATGTGAAAAGACTGATAGTCATTGAAGACCTACTACAGAGGTGCCTGCAAACATAACTAGATGTTTTCTGGGGTTGATTTTCCAGCGTTGAAAGCTTCAGACCACAGTCTCATGGGACAACCCAGCCAGGTATCAAAATAGTGTTAGTTCACCAAGGTTCGTGTCCTGCATCCTAATGAAGTGAGTATGCCTGGTGTCATCAAAGTTTGCAGCAGACAGCTAAGATACAACTTCCGGTATTCACTCACCAGAGGCAAAGGAGGAAGAAAGTGACCGAACAAAGAGGAAATAAGTCCACTAGGCTAATGACCTACAGGAATCACCCTTGCATGTACCTTGGGACCAGAGATCCACAATGTGCTCTGCTCCTCCAAAGAGAGAGTTGACTAGGGCCACAATAAATGATGCCATTTGAATGAGAGAGAAAAGAATAGAACTCAAAATCATTGGCAAAAAGGTCAGAATCACTGGTTCAGGGGAGCCCATAGGGTTTCCTGTAACGTCACCCTGCCCTGAGATCACCTGCTAGCAGAAAAACAATGGCATACAAATAAAGGGTAGGGTTAGGTTTAGCGTTAGAAAAACAAAACAAAATAATTAAAAGGGCATTACTTGCCTGTTATCAGCATTCTACGGGATCAGTCCCAAATGTCAACGTTCAATCCATGACCAAGAGGAGGAGTAAGGAGGCAAGGAAAGTAGACTCCTGGAGATGGGACACACAGAATATAATGAAAGGGAGGGTTGACGCCATGTGGAAAAACATAGCTGATGCCCGGGGTCAATTAGTGTGGAAAGGTCAACTGGGAAACTAATTTGATGTGGGGACTCTTGCAAAAGAAAAATGTAATTAGACAAATAATAACAATTACATCAAGTCTTTTTAGTCCTTGCTTTCCTCATCTCCTCATTTTTCTTCCAGTTTGATCATCTACATCTTGGAAACTTCCCCTTAAGGTGTGTTTAACCCTGAATGGTTGTTCTGATATCAGGACGAGATGCTGTAAGTGTTGGAATGCAGGCATATGTGAAGGTGCCTTAACCATTGAGTAACCTGCTGGGTGTTTTTTGTTGTTGGGATTATCCTCGCCAGTCCATGTCAATGTTCATCCAGCTTCTCTTTGTGAGGAATTTCTGATTCTTCTGGAGACAGAACCCCCATTCTTTCGGGGCACATGCCTAACTGCTAATACCTGAAGCTGTTTAGAAGAAAATAGTTGGATTCGTTCACAGAGCTTTCTCTTAATCTTTCATCTAGCTGTCCTTCCTTGAAGCACATCTTCCTCATCCTATGGCATCTCTCGTTCAATTTCTCTGGAAAAGAACTTCTCCTGTTCTTCACCAGGAGGAGACTGGGTTTCACTCCAGCATGCCGTGACACTCCTAGGGGACAGACACCTAGGGGGCATGATGTTCACCTATGGTGTATTTGATGTCATCCTGAAGCTCATCAAGTCTTCTGTCATTAGTATTCAAGGTGTCAAATCTGTTCTTGAGGTCTCCTTGAAATTCTGGTGGGCTATTGTATTTTGGCTCCCATGGATTTGTTGATGCTTTCTTCAACTTCACCTTCTTGATGGGGTTCATCAGGAAAAGAGGGCATATTTTCGATGTGCATAGTTGTTCTCCTGTGTAGCGATTTCAGTTTAACTTGCCGGCATTCTGTTCCTTGCTTGCACTCTCCCCGCCACCACCACCACCACCACCACCACCACCACCAGCACACCCTCCTCATCTGTCTGTATTGTGATTATGTTGCCGTTATTGTTGTTAGATGTCTTTGGTGCTCATGCCCATTCATAATGACCCCCTATACAACAGCATGAAACAGCTCCCAGTCATATATCATCCTCACAACGATTGTTATGCTTGACCCCATTGTTGCAGCCATTGTGTCTATCCATCTCCTTGAGGGACTTCCACTCTTTCACTTCCCATCTCCTCCAGCATGCATGACGTCCTTCTCTAGAGACTGATCTGTGCTGATAGCATGTCCAAGGAATGCGAGACAAATGCCTCTCAGGGGCATTCTGGCTGGATTTCTTCCAAGATAGATTTGCTTGTCCTTTTTTCAGTCTCTAGTACTTTTAACATTCTTTGCCAGAACCACAAATCAAATGCATCATTTCTCCTGCAGTCTTCCTTGTTCAATGTCTACCTTTCCCATGCAATGAAAATACCCTGGCTTAGGTGAGGAGCACCCTAGTCCTCAAGGTATTCAGCATTCTAAAGAAGTCTTGTGCAGCAGTTTTACCCAATAGGATGTGCCTTTTGATCTCTGGAATGCTGCTTCAATGAGTAGTCATCATGGATTCAAGCGGGACACGATTCTAGAACTCACGTGTTCATGTGCCCTCTAGTTTTCCCCATACAAACAAAAATGCATTGGATGGAAACATAGTTGTCCTGTGTTTGGCTGAGATATTGGTTGCAGTGATGAGAGACCTCAAGATAATAAATGAGAAAAGAAATTTGACACAAAATGTGTCCAGATTATTGAACGTATAACTAAGTATCTACATTCAATTCCAAACAAAATATTTGAAGATACTTGCATACACATGGGGAATACCACATGCCCGTTTAATGCAAGTAGTACACGTTTTTGGCAAACTGAGTCCTCCCCAGGCAAGTTATGTTCCTACATGACATGCACTATACTAGTTGTTGTCATTAAACCCTGTCCACAGTATTGAGACGATGATTGTGAGCTTAGAATTTCTCTTCAAGTTTTTGTCATTTTTTTTTCTAACAGAGCCCAATTAAAAGGGAGAAAAACCAAACCCATGATCATTAATCCAGTTCTGTTTCCTAGAGATCCTGCATGGGGTTTATGCACTTGTAAATCTTTACCAGCACAGGTAGACTCCTTTTTCTCCCTCGGCGTGACCGGTGTGTTTGAACTGCTGACCATGCGGTTAGTAGCCCAACACCTTCTCTTTGTGGCCTCACCATTAAATATATGAGTACAAGGCATGAGCTAAACATATAGAAATGAGGAATGGTTTTATGTAGGCCCCTGAGCCTGATTGTAGGCAGAAAGTTGAGGTCATCTTTGAAACCCAGGACCACCAAGTCCATGTTTGCCCAGGGTAATGCAAGTGGTGCAGAGTAGGACTCAGCCCTTACTGCAGTTTGGGTTTGACGCAGTCCCCTAGGCCTTTCTTCCACGCCCTCACTGGATGGTTTCCAACCGCTCACATTTGATTAGCAGGTAAACGCATCACCATTGGCCCCACCCAGGGCCCTCTAAGTCATCATCAGAAGACGCTTCCTCAGTAGACTCTATCTGCAGAAACCAGTTGGCAAAGAGCTACGACCAGTTGATGGATCAACATCATGGAAAGCCA
Source organism: Nesogale talazaci (assembly GCA_004026705.1). Classification (NCBI taxonomy): domain Eukaryota; kingdom Metazoa; phylum Chordata; class Mammalia; order Afrosoricida; family Tenrecidae; genus Nesogale; species Nesogale talazaci. Next base: position 15,660 of record PVJH01018583.1, on the reverse strand, counting down.
ATCAATCAAACAAGGAGGCACCGAAAGCCAATTCTATTTGTCTAAATTCAATCTTGTTTTACAGAGACTAAACAGATGGAAAGCATTATGTAAGGCCACCCCCAATGCTCTTTGATTCCTAGGCCATGTGTGTGTGTGTGTGTGTGTGTGTGTGTGTGTGTGTGTGTTGACTCAGACAGGAATTGGCACATGCCTATGTTTCATAGGAGAAGGGAGAGAAAACTAAGGGGAGCATTAAAGGAAGCCTCTGAATTTAAGCACTCATTTTAGCTTCAGTGTCTAATTAAGATCATGGGGTCTTGAAGTTTTCCTAGCTCTAAACCCGACATTTTCCCTCTTGCTGATGATCACAGTCCAAGGCCTGCTAGCCAAGCATGAAGTTTTGTTAATGAGAAATATAAGCTGATAGTCAGGCCTCTGGATACTGCTATTAAAATGTACCTCATCATGTTCTTTAAGCAGAATTGGATAATCACATGAACTGCCTTTTCCCTCTTAAAGACGAACACTTCCATTTGATAGATTTGCTCATAAGTAAATTAACTCAGAGTTCATTGATACCAAACATCTCTGTTGCCAAATTTTACAATGTGAACCAGATGCTAAAGTTTTAAAGCTTTGGTGCCCCTCCCCCACCTTTTGGAATGGGCTCTCCGTGAACTTCAGGGTGCGTCACTGATGTTGTTGACTCTTTGGGTTTCTGACAAAACCAAACTCATGGCCCTTGTGTTGATGGACACTCTTACCAGCCTAGCAAGCCTTGACAGGATTTTCAAGTCTGTAAATCTTTACAGGGGCCGACAGCTCATCTCCCTCTTTGGGAGTGAATGGTAGGTTTAATCCTTGAGCTTAGTACTCCAAGACACTTACACATCAATTCCAAGAAGCCCTTCATCTTTCTGTTCAGGCTTCTCTCTCTTATGGAGCCGGCCTGACTGTTCAGGTGTTTCAGTTTGGTTTTTTTCCCATGTCTTTCCTGGTGGCCATAGGGTGTCTGCTTCCCTAGAATTATTTACTTGAGTTAAAAGCAAGGGAGTGGGGAGTGGACAAATGGGGAGAGATTGGAGAGAACATGGCTAAACTGAGGTGACAGAGACATATGGAGAGAAACCAGGTTAGGTAAGGAGGGAGGAAAAGGTTGGTAGACAGATGTGTGGCACAGTCTGTGAGTGTGGATAAGGATCCATCAACAGGTTAAGGATAGCGAGGAATCTGGGATGTTTAAGCCCATCACAGCACAAATGCGAAGATATGAGCATGCAGCAGGATGAGAAGAGGTAGTAAATTCAAGAACTATTAGCTAAGGGTGCCATTTAAAATTTTTTGTAACTCTGTGGTGGGGTCTATTCAATTTTTTCTGCCTTATTGAACTCCCCCTGCAGAACAGAAGTAAATATTACTCAGGCCATTTTCACAATGCTATGCCCATGCTCATTATTGTGACCAATTGGTTTTTAGAGGACCTTTCAACTTAAGGGGCTCATCTTTCAACACTCTACTGCACAATGTTCTACTATGATCCTGTGGTAGTTGGATTTAGGTTGACTAACATAGGCCAGGATTCTCCTGCCCTCTGATCTAACACAAGTGTGATCAAGTCCAGGATGGGACCTTCTGTGTAGCAACCAGTTTCGCGGAGAATCCAAAAACTAAACCAAACACTCAGCCATTGAGTTGATGCTGACTCAAGGTGACCTGATAGGACAGGGCAGATCTGCCCTGGAGGGTTTCCAAGACTCTTAACACTTAGAGGAGTGGAAAGTCTCTGTGGTAGTTACATAATCTGGTACCAACTTGCAGAGAGATGGAGTCTAGCCTGTCAATCAGGTCACAGCTCGATGACGTCATACGGAGGTACCATGAAAATGAACAGCTCACTGGAGGCCAGATATAGACAGACTCTCCACTTCATCTTTCCTGTTGACAAGACACGTGGAGGTGTGCTAGAGCTCTGGAGCTGGAGGAGTCGCATGGAGAACCATGTCAGCACTAAAATATGCCTAACACCACTGGGTCCACGAGACTTTCCACCCACTGGCCTGTGATCTCACTGTACTCAGCATCATTGCATGTGTTACATGAGTCTGAAGGAGAATGTATAGACTTACCACAGATTTATGGACCCGACTTGGACTGGACTGGGATGTTTTCTCAATCTATACTTGCTCTTTGAAATAAAGTTCTCTCCTACACACACATGGGTGTCCATGAATTTGTCTCTCCAGTCAACCCAGACTAAGAGTCTCCTCCTTCCCCCATAGACAGACTGGTGGTTTCTAACTGCTGGCTTTTCATTTATTGGCAGCCCCATGAGTAACCCCAGAAACTATTTGGTAATGAGGCCAACCCTTGGTTTACATTGGCACTGCAGAAGATAACTCTCCTCTGCTGGCTTGGGATCCTGACGCAGGGACCTCCTGTTATATTGTCTGCAGATCCCGTGACCCACCTGTGACAGACTACTCAAGGTTTTATTTGTTTGATCTTGGATTCATTTGACTGTGATCTTCCTGCCTTCATCTTCCTTCTTCCTGTTTGGAGACTCTGTAGCTGCAGAGAAGCACTCAGCTCACATCTGACCCTCAGACTTGAGCAGAGCTGGACTTAATTACTTCTACCACTGTAGGAGCCATTTTTTGGATATAAACCTCTTTCAATGAGCAAACACGCACAAGCATCATACAAGCATACAGTCTAACTTCTCTTGAGAGCCTAGCCTAACACAGATCCCTAAAGACTTTATAGCAAGCTTTAGAATTTGACCTTTTGACATTTCTTCCTACTCTGATTTGGTAGGTAAGCTGCACTGAAACCGTTTCACCTACACAAACCGGCTGGTATTTGGAAATACAGGTGATGCACCTTCTACAATTATAGCAGCATGCAAGGTGACTCTGGGCCACATGGTGTGCTAGCTAAGGGCATAAGGAATATGGCTTACACTGTGAAAGGAAGTAGTGACAAGTGACCAACTATGACTGTACTACATCCTGTTGCATCAATAAGGACTGCCTTTATGTGAGTTCTTACGCATTTCCTTATCAATATGTTTATGTACCATCAGTTCTTATGCTGTTGTTGGTAAATATTGAGTTTCTCTGACTCATGGTGACCTTCTTATAACAGAATACAATGTGCCGTCTCGGTGATGGCTGCCATATTTGAGACCACAGGGTAGATCTTATGTCAAATCCATCTAATTGAAAGTTTTCCCTCATCTTCCCTGACATTCTACCTCAATTTCTACCTACTTCTATGAATCTATATCTATGGTGAATATATTTGTTTTCTTTCCTCTTTTATCCTCTTATCATATAGCATCAGGTGTATTAGCTTTGCATCATAGAATTTAAGCTACAGGATAAAAAGGAGAAGAGTCAACATCCCTCAAGGACTTTGTGCTCCCTTCTGAGCAAAGAGCAATGCTTTTGATGGTATGCAGGCAAGTTGTATCATGTTGGGTGGATGTGTGACTCTGTTATTATGTTTATTTGGAGATTAAGTGTGGCTTAAGGAAATGTGTATGCTACCTACTGAGTTGGCTAGGACTGTATAGTGGGGGCTTGCTTATGTTAACATGGATAGACTCTACAGCAACTTGACTCATGGGAACTCCATGGGTGTCAGAGCAGAACAGTGCTCCACAAGATTTTCAAAGGCTGCTTTTCTAGAAGGAGGTCACCTGACCTACTGAAGTTCCTCTCGGTGGATTCAAACCTCCAACCCATGGCATCTGAGCACAGCAACCATTCACACACACTCAGTTATTTCCCCAAACACGGAGTTATGTGTTCTTACGGAGGCCTTTTGTAGATGTAATTAAAACCTGCCTGATGAAACAAACAACTTTCCTGTTGTTCTTAAATGCTCCTCTCACCCCAGCCCCCTCACTATCATGACCCCAATTCTACCTTACAAATCTGGCTAGACCAGTGGATGTATACTTGTACAGATAGAAAATGGAAATACATGGAATCAGAACATATGAACCCTTTAGGATCAGTGGTGAGAGTGACAATACTGGGAGGGTGGAGGGAAGATGGGGTTAAAAGGGGGAACCAATTACAAGGATCTATATATAGTCCCCTTCCTGGGGGACAGACAACAGAAAAGTAAGTGAAAGGAGACACTGGACAGTGTAAGACATGGTGAAATAATAATAATTGTTAAATTATCAAGGGTTCGTGGAGGGGGTGTGGGGAGGAAGGGTAAGATATGAGGAATTGATGTCTTCCTCAAGAGGAAGGACAATGTTTTGAGAATGATTATGGGAACAAATGTACAAATGCACTTGACACAATGGATGGATGGATGGATGGATTGTGATAAGAGTTGTATGAGCCCCCCCCCCCAAAATGATTAAAAATACAAAAACAAAAATAACCTGCCAGGTTAAGATTGATGTGAAGGAGATTATTGTTGTTCCTGTTGTCGTGTGTCATGGGGTCAACCCTGGTGCCTAGCAAACCGACAGGGCAAAGCACAACCATCCCACAGTGTTTTCTAGGTTGTCATCTTTGCAGAAGAAGACCATCAGATCTTTGCCCCTAAGGAGTGGGTGAGGGCATCAAACTGCTGACCTTTCAGTCAGCGGTCAAGTACTTAACCAATAGGCCACTAGGGCTGTGCTTCATCTGATTACTTTAAGTCCTTTACAGGAAAAGCCAAGATTTTCCGGCAAAGAATAACTTCTTCCAAGTGACAATATCAACTCTTGACTGAGTACCCAGCTTGGTTTCTGATGTTCCAATCAGACTCACATCTTCATGGCCCAATGGGTAAGCCCTAGATTGCTAACCAGGAGGTCAATGGTTTGAACCCACTAGTTACCCTATGAGAGGAAGAAGGTTCTCCTAAAAATGACTGTCATGTAAACCCTATTGAACTGTTCCACGCTGTCGTATAGGGGTGATATGAATTGGAACCAACTAGACCACGATGGGTTTTTAGTTGCTTGGTTTTTTTATTAAAAAATGTCTACCACCTACTTACCTATACTTACCTACCTATATTTATGTTGATACAACTGTTCACCCACATGCCTACCTACTTACCTACCATCTAACTATCTACCTCCCCCTATGTATCTATCTATCTATCTATCATCTATTCATCTGTTTTCTCTCTCTCTCCTGCTGGTGCTGTTTCTCTTGAGGATCCTTTGTGATGCAGTGCACTTATATTGGCAAATGGGTACAGGACCCTCTGTGGAATATGAAGAATAATAGTCCTCTTGTTGGTAATAATATTTTGAAGCCCTATGATAAATATATTGCAAAATGCCTGTGCCCTGATGTATTTTACGCTGCATCAAGTTATTTCTCACATATCATCCTTGTTTGGTGTAGGAAAACACCACGTCTGTTTTTGAAACATCAAACAAACAACAACAAAAGAGAACTGTATAAGGTTTGAAAGTCACATACTAACTCCAAAATCTCTGAGGAGATGGGTCTTACATGTACGTGTTTGGTCCTAATCCATCATCATTGCCACATTAGAGAATGAGAGGATCTGGCTATAGCTGTGAAATCCCTAAAGGAATTGCAGGGTCATCAAAGAAGGAATAATAGTCTCCTCAAACACAGGGGCAGAGGCCTCTTGGGCTGGCAGGGGATAGTGAACATGGATCTGAGACCTCTGAATCCTCTGATCAATCCAATTAGTCTTGGCAAAGCCAACTCTTTTTGATCAGTGCTCAGCTTTCATAAAAGGCCCACTGAGGTTATCCATTCAAATGTCACTGGTATCCAGCCAAAGAGTGACTATCTTTATCTAATGTTTGGCTATTTCAGACCTGTAGGAACAGATATCATAGCGTTTGCCTTTTCTTTAAACTGGTTTAGTCTCACTTTAAGCAAAGGATTTAGAGAGTTGAACTTGTGCCTCTCTTTCAGTACAAGACATTGTTAAAAGGAGCCATCCAGCAACCCCAAATACTGCTTTGTACAGAGGCCTCATGCAGGTCCAGAAGGCCCAAATGGCAGAGCGGGTTAAGCACCGGTCTGCTAATTACAAGGTTGGAGATTCAAACCTACCAGCCATAAAGATTCAGTCTCGGGCTGAGCCCCAGTGGTGTAAGTGGTTGAGGGCGGGACTGTGGCCCGCGGACTTGGTGGTTCAAATCCAGCTGCGGCTCTCAGGAGCAGCGCTGGGTAGCTCCCACGACCACCAGAGGGCAGTGATGCCCCCCCCCCCAAAAAAAAAATTCAGTCTCAGGACCACTCAGCAGCACTTCTACTCTCCTATGGGGTCACTGTGAATAGGAAACTCTGAACTTTTTAGTCTAAGTCCCTCGGGAGTTCATGTCACATAACAGGGAATAATTGCATCATCGGTCTTGTCACTGGAAACTTGATGGCACAGAGGATAAAGGCTCAACTGCTAAACAAAATGCCACAGGTTCAAACCCAGAAGCTGCTGTGGCAGGTGGCTAGGCAACAAGAAAAAATCACAGCCTTGAAAAGTCTGTGAGAGAAATTCTACTTGGTCACATGGGCTCCCCAGGAGTTAGAATGGACTTACACGTTATTGGGTTGAGAGAGATTTTTTTTTCTGGTCATGTCATTTCCTGTCACGAATAGCCATATTATTACCTCTGACTACTAATCCATAGTGTTATATAGTCAAGATTCCTTATATAAGAGTATAGAAAACTGATTTTGGATATCCTAAGGGGAAAGGAAAAGCTACTTTGAGTAGACATGGAATCATTCAGAGGATGATGGGAAATCTTGAGAGCTAAGTATAGGAAAACAGCTGGGACAAAAGGAGGTCACCCAGGGAAAGTTCGGTCGAAGGCCAACCCAGATCCTGTTTGCAAGACACTGCTGCTAGTCCCCTTTCCCATTCATTGCCACGACTATTGGTATGCCATCTAGCCAGGTGGTAAGTGAATGCTAGTGTCTTAAATGGTGATAATCAGCCATCTAAGGAGTAAATCTGGGCCTTTCCCTGTCCAAAAGAAGCAAGATTAGCCAATATTGAAAAAAGACACAGCGAGACCATTAGTCCAGTGGGTAAACAGACCATGCAAACATCTGTCTCCACAACTCTGAGACCAGAGGAACTAGATGGTACTTGGCTACCACTACCAGCATCTTTGAAAAAAAATCACATTAGAAAGTCCTGGATAGAGCAGGATCAAAAATGGAACAACACTCAAAATGATAAAAGAGGCCAGGCTTGGGCCCACCCCCACCTCCAAGACTATGCAGTCCTATACTTAGTTACCTTTCAGTTACCCATCCCTGTATTAGAAACATCAACCATTGAATATTCAGCGGCAGCATTCACTCATGGGCAGAGGGCCAGAAAAGAAGGAAGAATGGGTCAGGAAACAGTGGGAGGGAGAGAGGGAGATAAGTGACGGCACGCGGAGGGGATTGTATTGCGTGGGTTGAAACAGAACTGTGAATAAACCGTTCGATGTGAACCACATGCTTTGCTCTAGAGTAGAATGTTTTGTATTTTAAAATAAACAAAACTCCAGAGAGGCTCAAAGAGTCACCTTGCCTCATTCTCTAGTTCTTAGAGATATTCTTGTAGGCAAACACCGCCTTGTCCACACGGAAAGCAGCCTGATTTCTAGATCAATTCAAACAGCCTACCTTAGGTGGCGTCAGGCTAGCAAAGATGCAAAGCCAGCCTCCCCCTCCCAGGCAGACAATGAATGAGCTCATCATTGAAGCTGCCCAGCCAGGTTCACTTCCTTTAAAATCTGCCCCCTGGCTCAGCAGAGGGCTCTGGGCCAAGAAGCATAAAAGGGAGGTTGATCAGTATTTCCCCTGCAGTACCTCTTTGAATGAAGTTCACCACGGTGTGAAGCAGAACTTCTTTGAGAGGTTCTAAACTGGCCACGCTGCAATTTCAAAGGCCTGTCCCTTGCTCTTGTGCTTTCCGGGCCCTGTTTGTGAGGCTGTGGCAAACATAGTGAGAACAGAGCTCATTGAGGACCGAGCAATGTAAGCGTGACCCAGAGTTCAGACTAGATGGTAGGAGAGTCTCAAAGGGGCGACGCAAGGGACAGGGGACTTGAGGGAGCCTTTGTTCATCCACTCGGCTCCATGGGACATAGATCTAATTGACATTTTCCCTCACCTTTAATTCTCCTCCTACCTTCTCTGTTTGTTCATCGCAAGTCACCAAAGTAGGACTAGGAAGTGGTTCGTGGCCTTAACGATTGAAGACTTACTATTTAGCAGCAGTTGGGTTGGTCCACAACTCACGGAAAGTCCAGGTACTACAGAGTAGGACCTCCCCAAACCCAAACCTAACTGACTACTAGTAAGTCCATTCCATGGTGACCTTGTATTGGGTTTCCTAGACTGTAACTCTGGACAGGAGCAAACAGGCTCCATGTCCTCTTTTGGCTTGGCTGGTGGGTTTGAGCCTGACTTTGTGGTTTGTAGTCCAACCAATATCAATAGCACCACGAGGGTACCTTCTTCATAGGATGGAAATTTCAAATGTCCATTCTACCTTGAAAATCATAGCTCACCAGTGAGGAGAGTTGCAGTAGGAACCCTGAAAATCTGAAAGGCCATCTCACCCCCAACTTAAAACTGGTCAACTGAAAGACTCATCCACCCCAATCACATCACAACATGAACTGAATCTGACTCAACTGTAAAGAGAACATGGATGATCTTAGAATGTTCTCTGGAGAGGATGTCTTCTTCGAAGCATTGAGTTTTTTTTCACATGCATTTCCCCCCTGCAACTGGCTCATTTTGATGGGGGACCTCAAACTTGGGAATTTTCAGATGCAAATTTCCAGTTTTTCTCTCCGTCAGACACTCAGGAAGGGGAAGCACACCTTGGCCTCATGAATGATGACCCAATTTACTCTCTTTCTCCAAAAAGAGAGGCATCTGTTTCTCCATTCCATTCTTGGAGTAAAAAAAGAAAGAAAAAGCATCTCAGCAGATGGTTTTCATATAAAATGTTGGTTGGAGGGAGTCCGCGTTAGCATTTCAATCACCCGACCTTTTGTTTGTGCTTGCACAATATTAGACTGGATTAAATTTCCCTCCAAGGAAAGGCAGGACATTGAATCACTTATTTGGAGTCACGTCAAAATGGAATGGGATTAGCTTCACTCTTGAGAGACCAAACACCAGCTCTGCGAGTGAGGACTTCCGCCAACCCCTCTCCAAGTCGGAGTAGCAGGGCAGGGGAGACAGAAAAATATTAGGTAGACTTAATAGGAGCTGAAGTGCAGCCAAACAGCTGGATTCCAGGGGACGCACACCTATGCCGGCACTCGGAAAGATGCAATTTCTCCATTTCCAAAACGCAACAATTTTTCCCAAGAGCTCAGCATCATTCCAATAAAACACTGGTATTTTATTCATCTCTTCCTGGAGGACCATACTTTTATTTTGTAGGCGTCTCTAAATCACATCAATTCTCAAAAGGCCAATTTCTCACTGCTCTAGTCAAATCAAATGTCGCAGGCGTGCGCGCGCACACACACATCCCATGATATTATTATTATTTTTCCTTTCCAAGTTAGCCTTATGATGAGAGATCTGTAGTCAGAGTCACAGAGCATCGTCAGGCAGGGGATGGGGCTAATGGATGCGTGGAACTTTCTTTGTGCTCTGAAAGGTTCCGATGGTTTCCCTGGAGCTGACCCCCAGCTTCCTGCTCTGACTGTCTTCCCTTGATTCCTTTTACCTTGGTTGAAAGCCACTAGACCCCAGCTCTGCTGTCAGAGTGGGCACACCTGCTCAGGATGCTCCAAATAAACATATTTCACATGCCAGTCATTTTTTTTTTAATTCTTCCTGTGAAAAATGGCAGAATGCATGGGTCTCAGAGACGTGGGGGGTCCAACCACCTCATTTTGCCTTGGGCTCAGGCAGCCCAAGTTGGTTTCTATAGTGACATGGTCCAGAAAGAGCCCAGGGATCCAGCGCTGCACTTGTTGCTTATCCATTGATGACATCATGGCTGGTTCTCTCCACTGTCACTGAGTGAATTCCAACGCACAGCAGCACTGCATGCTGTGGAGTGACATGCGTCAGTTCTAACTCATAAGGATCCTGTGCACAACAGAAGGAAACACTCCCCCAGCCTGCAGCATCCTGACACCTGGTCTTCACCTCACTCATGCCACCTTGGTTGACTCCACTCTGAGAAAGTTTTGTGAGCCACCGTCAACCGCTATGTCCACTTTTGTCTTTATCTTATTGATGGAGACAGCCTTACAATATTGAAACACGTGAGGCTAATCTTTCTTCTGTTATTGTGTGCCATTTGCAGTCAGGTGGCCCCATGAACAATTGTCCTACAGGGTTTCCCATGGTGGTATCTTTACAGAGCAGGTCAGTAAGTTGTTTCCCTCCCCCCACCCCCCAGCCCAGGTAGCTGTTGGTTGGTTCGGCTCAAACTTCCAACCTTTGGGTTTGCAGCCCAATGTCACAAAACTAAATACTAGATTTCCCTTCCTAGGTGGGCTTACTGACCCTTAGTCCATTTCACAGCTATCATCATCTAATGGAGCGTATTTGTCAACTGCTACAGGAACACTTAGAACCACGCAACAGCCAATGTGTCTTTTCATGCTCACAGCACTATGGCCTGGTTGGGGTGGCAAAAACTTTGAAGGATATCAGCCATGTTATGTCACGTACATGAAGAAAGCTCAAGGGAAAATGACACTGGGGAATGGGGATCAGAAAGTAGTTACATCTGGAGATGAACAGGGTGAGAAGTGAAGAACTGACATTATTGGGGCTCAGGGAGTTTTCTAGGGTGATGAAAATGTTACACAAATTGTTTTGGATAATGTACCATAGTCAAAACTGACTAAAGTCGCTGTTTTTAAGACCTGTGCATTTTATTCTGGGCAAATTATACCTTAATTACAACAAATGAATGAATCTCGTGTCACTTCAGAGGGCATAGAATGCTTGCTAATAGCTGACTTCTATTTATTTCTCTGACTCATTTTTTGTTTAAACTCTGGGCAAAGATTCAGCTCTAAGGCTACGTAGCTAATGATCTTTCTCTTACATCAGGGATTGGCCAGAGCTTGTTTGAAACCCAGCTGTTCACTCTAAAATGACTGTAGCTTGTTCCTCAAAGAAAGCACAGACCCTAATTTTCTTCTTTGGTTTCATATTTTTTTATTCATTCTAGCAACACTTTTTGATCATTTACTATGTAGCTAACATTATTTTAGACATTAGATAAATAATAGCTATGCAGTTAGATATATATCCATGTGACTGATTGCTTGATTGATAGATAGGTAGAGGGGACACATAAGTATGCAAGTAATAGGTGGATGCTAGATGAATAGATAAACAATAATCAGGTAGATGATAGAAAGTGAGATAAGTAAACAGATGACAGAGAGATGATAGGTACGGAGGTGTTGTTGTCATCATTGTTTTTGGGTGTCATCAAGTTGTATCTGACTCATAACAGTGCTAAATACAAAAGAACAAAAAACTTCCTGGTTCTGTGCCACCCCCATGATTTTTCTTTTATTCGAGCCCAGTTTTGAGCCACTTTTGTCAGCCCATCTTCTCAAAGGTCTTCTTTTTCACTGTCCTTTATTTACTGAGCATGTTGCCCTTTGTCAAGGATTGATGTCTTTCTTGATAACATGAACCAAGTACATGGGATAAAATACCCTCATTCTTGCATTTAAGGAGCATTCGGGCTGTACTTTTTCCAGGACAGATTTGATTGTATTTCTGGCAGTCCAGAGTACTCTCAATGTTCTTTGCCAACACCCTAATTCATATTCATAGATTCCTCTTCAGTCTTCATTTTTCAGTTTCCTACTTTAATATGCATATGCGGTGATTGAAAATACCATGGCTTGGGTCAGGGCCACCATGGTCCTCAAAATAACATCCTTGCTTTGCAAAACTTCCAAGAGATCTTGTGCAGTGGATTTACCCAATTCAATGTGTCTTTTGCTTTCTTGACTGCTACGCCTATGGCCATTGATTGTCCATCCAACCATTAGCAAGGGAATGAGAGATCATGGCAGGCACTGTAGAGGATCCAGGTCCATTCACGAGGGATACAATCTGATCTACCCTGGCAGTTGTGTGGCACCTCGATGATAGGGAATGAAACTGTTGGGGTGAGATGGAGGCTCTGGTGGAAATCCAGGTGGAAGATGCCCATCTGGACCGGAAGAAAGTGACTGAGAGGCAAGTTCTAACACAAACTATCAAGGCCCATGAGCTCTTAGTCAGGCATATGCACAGTCTCTAGACAATCCAGTTCTCTATCCATTCCTTTCACTTACCTGCGTTCTCTCAAGTTCCCTGTTGTATCAACTAATGAGGGTCACGATTCCCACTGGTATCAACCCTGACTCATAGAATCCTTCTGAGGTAGTGTCTCACTGCTCCATAAGGTCTCTGAAGCCATACACCTTTATGGACTAAGACTGCTTCATCTTTCTCCTACAGAGTAGCTGATGGGTTGGACTTTTTGACCTATGACCACTGTGCCGTCAGTGTAGGTTCACAAGCAGTGCTGTGTAACCAAATAACCCAACAGACTGTGGGCCTTTTGAGGGTTGGCAAATGCAGGTGGGGTTCGGCTGGTCTTCATGAGCTGGTTGTGTCCACTCCTCTAGACTGAGTTTGAATGGGCTGGCTCGATTCTATTCCCCACATCCTCCTTCTCCTGGGACCAGCAGGCCAGCTCGGGCATGCTCTTCTCGTGGGGACGCCAACACAAGTCTAGCCATGCAGGTGTTTTTGAAAAGTCTCCTCTTGCATTATGCTTGCTAATATCCCGTCAGTCCAAGCACATTTTAAAAGGTTCCGTAACGAAGGGAGTAATGAATGGGGAGCCCAGTCTGCCTCTTGATGGAAAGACCTGAAATGTCAGGACAGTGGGCAAGGGTAGAAAGAAAGGTGAAGACCTTTCATGCGACCTACTACACTCATCTCGTAGCTTGTCATGCAGATGACAGCTTGTATGTGTCTGTGCTGCTGAGAGCTTTGTTGTTCAGTGATGCCCAGTCTGCTCTGGCTCATTGAAACCCAATGTACAACAGAATGATGTCTGTCCAGTCCTGTGCCATCCTCACGTGTTCTCCTATTTGAATGCATCAGAGCAGTCACTATCTTGTCAAAGTTCTTCCTCTTTTCCACTGACCTGCTACTCTAGGAAGTATAATGTCCATTCTCCAGGGACTGGTCTCTCCCAATAACGTGTCCAAAGTACTTGAGACAAAGCCTCACCATTCCTATCTCTATGGAGCATTCTGGCTGGACTTGTTCCTAGGCAGATTTGTTCGTCCTTTTGGCAGTCTGTGCTACTTTCAATCATCTTCACCAGCATCATAATTCAAATGCATCGATTTTTCCTTAGTCATCTTTATTCAAGTAGGACAAAACTTAGAGCTATGACAACGATATTTCAAATACCACTAGGAGCCTTCCTGGTGGACGAGTTTCTGTGGAGCTTCCAGTCTTAGACACACTAGGGGAAATGTCCTGATGATCTGCTGTTGAAAATTACCAATAGAAATGTTATGGAATCCAACAGAATGTTATCTGATAGAGTGTGAGAAGGTGAGTCCCCTTCGTTGGAAGGCACTCAACCTACATAATGAACTAGCACACACCAAGAATGGGCCAGGATGGGGAACTCTGCTGTCCTTTTGTACAAGAGCTATCATGAGTCAGAGCTAACTGGTTGGCACTAATGACACCTGCTATGCTCATCATTATCATCTTCATGACTTTGGTCACAGGAACTTCCAGTGACATCTAGTGAACCTCTACAGAGATAGCTCAAGAGGTGGCTCTTCTCAAGTCAGGGTTTGATATGTCCCTGGGTGTTCATTAAAGTGGATATTGTTGCTGCTGCAGCTGCCTCACAGTCCCCAAGGCAGGCTCCAATCATGGTAGCTTATTAATATTCAATAAACATGGTCAGTAGGACAAGGAAGAAGGATGTAGCCCCCAGAGAGAACATAAATTGGATTGCTGGAAAATGGTGCACTGCAGACATGTAAAACCCCGGAAAATGGATGGGGATTCCTCCAGCAACAGTACAAAGTGAAGATGTCAAGTACACTTTTAACATCCAATTTCTGCCATCGAAGGGCCATCACAGCCACAAGAAAGCTGTGGCTCAGCTGTTTGGCACAAGCCAAAATAAAGTGTTAGGCCACCTCTGCATCAGTGGTGGAAGAGGGACAAAGAGATAGCCCCAGGCTTCTCCTGACCATCAGTGAAGGAGGAGCTCATCCCAGGTGGGAGGGTAGTGTGGACACTTTCTGAAGATGAGCAAGAAGGGACGGAAGTTGATTTTCTCCATTGGGGAAAGAGCCGTTCCAGCTCTTTATTTGTTTTGATAGCAAAGTTATGACTAAAGTAATGTGCAAAATGAGTGCTACATAAACAAACCTTCCTAGCAGTCCTGAGCTCCCAAAGTGTGAGGCACGCTGTATCTGTCAAATGGTGTACTGATTCCCTATAGGGATTAACTGGTGGGAGGAAGACTCCTTGCAACCCTGACCTTTCAGTGTGTGCGTGCATGAATGAATGTGCGCATCTCTAATATGCCTTCTCTAAGCATATATTATGCACTTGTTCTGGAGAACAGATTGTGCATGCAAAAGCTGGTCAGTGAAAAGAGAAGACAAAAGAAGAACTGATGCATTTGAATTACAGAATGGCAAGAATATTGATAGGACTGTGTACTACAGAAGCATCAATGCATGTGTCTTGGAGGAAACTCAACCAGAATGATTCCCTAGCTGGAAGGCTAGTGAGACTTCTTCTCACACACTGTGAACAGGTTACCAAGAGGGATCAGTCCCTACAAAAGGACAGCCTACACAGGAAAGTAGAGGTTTGTCACAGAAAGAGGAAGATCCTCAAAGAGATAGACTGACACAGTGGCAGCAACCCAATCCAACCCAACCTACTATTGTTGAGTCAATGTCTACACAGAGAGACCCTGCAGGACAAGAACCACTTGATGAGTTTCCAAGACTGTCAATTCTTTTTTTTCTTTAAGTCATTTTATTGGGGGCTCATGCAACTCTTATCATAATCCATCCATCCATCCATTGTGTCAAGCACATTCGTACATTTGTTGCCATCATCATTCTCAAAACATTTGCTTTCTACTTGAGCCCTTTATATCAGCTCCTCATTGTTCCCCTTCCTCCCTCCCTATTCCATCAATCTCACATGAACTCTTGACAATTTATCTATTATCCTTATTTTGCCATGTCTTACACGGTCCGACACGGTCCGACACGACCCTGCAAAAGGACACCCCCTAGCCTTTGGGTTAACAGATGAGCTTGATAACTGTTAGCACTGCTCAGGAGCTTCTTACACACATACTACCATGCATGTGCTGTCTGTTATTAACAAACATCCGGGCTGTCCACACTGCTTGTTACTATAATGAATCGCACTGCTATGAGCATGTATGTGTTCAAGTGTTGTGTGGACATATGTTTTCATTTTTCTCTTGGGGGTATATATACCTAGGAGCAGAAATGATGGGTCAGATGGGAACTCATATGCTTTGAGATAATTCACTAAGTGATATATTTTTCACGTGTTTGTGTTGTACAGAAACAACATTATCCAATATAAGAAACAGGAGGAAAAATACAGAAAGAATGGCAGGAGTGGAGAGAAACTGGGA
>PVJH01018582.1:0-44853 GCA_004026705.1 Nesogale talazaci | reverse complement strand
GAGCCCTTGATATCAGCTCCTCATTTTCCCCCTCCCTCCCCGCTGTCCCCTCCCTCATGGGGGACAGACAATAGAAAAGTGGATGACAGGAGATGTGGGACAGTGTAAGATGAGACAAAATAATAATTTATAAATTATCAAGAGTTCATGAGGGAGGGGGTGCGTGATACCTTTCTCTCTCTCTCTCTCTCTCTCTCTCACTTACCTTCCTGGTTTACTCCCTTGGCTTTCATTTTGCGCTCTTACTCTTCTCTCCTCAGTCATGTCGTCTCTGGCTATTCACCCAACCCGACTCTCCCATCTCCTTTCCCTCTGCTACCCTAACCTGCCTTCACTTTGATTCTTTGATCTCACTTCTAGTCTGGAAGAACTCTGCGGGTCAAGCTTTACAAACAAAGCCTGCGAATTGATACTCACTTTCCGGCCCAGTCTGTAATTCCTATCACACGGCTGGGAAGGCAAGTCTTGGTTCTTTAGAGCAGCTGGTGATTTTGAACTGCTGACCTTGATGTTAGCAACCTGGCTACATAGCACTACACTAACAGGGTCTCTCCATTAGAATAAGAACATGAAATAAACACAGGTTACATTGATTTCCAAACTCCCTTTAAATTAATCCCTAAAGAATCTCTGTTTGTTGTTAAGATGGGGAAGAAAAATACACAAACAAAATAATGGATAGCACAAATAACATATGCTTGATTGTTTCTTCCTCCTCGCTTCCTCCTTCTTTTTCTTCAATTAGAAATTTTTAAATGCCTATCACGACCGGGATAAGAAAATAAAGCCAAGAAGTGTTCTTTTTTAATAAGAAACTGTTCAGTTATTAGGAAGAAGAAGAACGTCAGCATTAGTTAGCCATCAAGCAGTATTTTAATAATAAGGAAAAACTTGTGAGTAATTGGACTAAGTATCCATGCCAAGGAAAAGGATTCAAAGAGCACTGATTACAACCTGGACAAGCCCTGCCCCTCAGTCACTGAATCTGCCTTCTTCTATCACTCTATCACTCTGTGACTTTCTCTCTTTGTTTTTCTGAAAGAGAAAATGAAAGTCTATTATAAAGTCCTGGTGGACTCGTTGGTATGCTTTGGGCTGCTAACCACAAGATCAGCAGTTTGAAACTGCCAGCCACTCTGGAAGAAAGATGAGTTTTTCCACTTCCTTCAAGAGTTAGTCCCAGAAACAACCTGTGGTAGTTCTACCCTCTTCTAGTGGGTCCCTAGGAATCTGAATTGACTCAGTAGCAGCAAGTTGAATTTGGTTGTTATGCACTAGAGGTTTTAATTCCAATTAATTTTTCTAAATTTGTATTAATAATCATAGATGTATTTTGATCATTCAGGTACCTTAAAGGAGAAAGATAAGACCATGGATAATTCTGAGAACCCCCAAATCCCACCATGAACCACAAAAGACGAACACACCTTATTTGTATTTGATTCTCAATTTAGCATTTGCTAATAATGGGTTCTTCTGAGATATTTTTCTGAAGTGGTTTAAAAAAAGTATGCCTAACTCTAGGTAAAGGCAAATCCTTTAATTAAACATGCTTCATCTGCCTAGGAACACAGTGGATGGAAAATTAGAAGGCTTTTAAATATTTAAGAGGGAGGAATATAAATTGGTAAGAGAATATTATTAGAGAAGACAGGATGCATAAAGAATAGTCAAACAGAGATTAATTATTTCTCTCCTCCCCCAAAATAGTAGACATAATTATCAGAGATGATGAAGTTCAATGCCTGAGTGTTGTTTGGTCTGTGGTTTAGATTTATGCCTTACTCTGCAAGTATTCCTCCATTGATGTATGGAAGATA
Source organism: Nesogale talazaci (assembly GCA_004026705.1). NCBI lineage: Eukaryota > Metazoa > Chordata > Mammalia > Afrosoricida > Tenrecidae > Nesogale > Nesogale talazaci. Next base: position 43,033 of record PVJH01018582.1, on the reverse strand, counting down.
AGTTGCTCAGATATAAAAGGAGGCAGTGGTAGGACTGCTCTCTCTTTCTCTCTCTCTCTCTCTCTCTCTCTCTCTCTCTCTCTCTGTGTGTGTGTCTCTCTCCCTCACACACACACACACAAATTGACTACTTACTGCCTGTGTATATAGCCACGAAGTGAAACCAAAGGAAACATAAGTATTCAAAGAGAGACTCTGAAAACTGCCAAGACTTGAATTGCTTCAAAGAATGCCACTTGGAGCAAAATATTTGAGGGATATAAAGATCATTAGTAGTCTCTGCCTATTACTAGTGCTTTGATGGTAGGTTATTAAGTAAACTGAATTTGAAGTAATTGTGTTCCTCTTTAACCCTAACATTATTAAAACATCAAAAATATTCTACAAATTAAAACCTTATTCTGGAAATACTCTTGATTAAAGGAGTCTATACTTTTTCTTGCTACCAGATTTCATTGACAGCTCGATGCCACTTCAAAGTGATTACAGTTTGGCCTCCAAAGAATCATTTATGCATAAGAAATGGAGAGAATCTTAAGTTTTATGACTTAGAATATAGAATGAGTTGTTCCTTTAAGAGAGGAGTTTCCATATCTATTATGAGGCCCCATGGGAAATAGTAGCACTCAAAAGACTGGCTGTGGGGAAAGACCTCCCCGATTTCAATTACTATGTATATGCTGGCAATGCAAAAGTTTGTGCCTGTAACCTTGATCTCTCTCCTGTGCTTTTGGTCCACAAGCCCTTTTAGTAACTGCCATTTTAATCAGAATTGAACGCCTGATATTCAAGGTTACTAGAATGAGGATTTTTCCTCATCCACTTTCTCTTCTTTGCTTCTCTATCTCTTTGAAAGGCCCCCAAAGGCAAGAAGCATGCCTAGCCGGGTTAGTATTGGGTGAGACTAAGAGGAAATCATGCAATCCTTTTTGATCTTTGTTGATCTCACCGTGAAATGGAACATGTATTTTCCTTTCAGAAATGTTCTACCTGTGGAAGTATATTTTATGAGGTGGTTCACAATGTATGTAGGAAGTTTGATGTATTACCTACCCACTACCCATTGCTGTTGAATTGTTGACTCATAGTGACTTTTCTAGGACAGAGTATAACAATCCCACAGGATTTCCATATTTATAATCTTTACAGAAACTGACAGACTCATTTTCTCCTGAGTGATTATAGTGTGTATACTGAAGTGTGTATACTGGTAGGCTTAAAACTTCAACCTCACAGGTCACCACTTAGAGCTTGACTACTGTGAAACAAGAGTTTATTTTTCATGTATTATTCTCATTTGTGGATCATTGAGTACTGTATCTGTTGTAAGTCTAGAAATCAGAAATATCTCCCCCAATTCTGGATTTCTGGTACCATGTAGTTATATTTTAAGGTATGTCATAAAAACAATAGATAATTTGAAGGGGTCCCATGGGTCTAGACCACCATGTCCTTTAAATCATTCTTAAGATGTCACCATCAGCACCTAGAAACTGAAATGTTATCCTTGGTTACTCTTTAGCTTTCCTTCCCTACCTTCGGTTAGTCATTGGATATAATTGACTAGACTGCTCATGTAAATCAAGGTATTACAGGGGCTTCATTCATTGAACCCTATCGATGTGTCTTAATTATGGGAGCATGTGCAATAAAACCAATTGCCAAAATGGAAAACAGAATATTGTGTGTCCATTCTCTACCTCCCTGGCTCAGAGTTGAACTGCATCTCCACACCCTATTTTGAGATTAGGTCTTTCTATGTACAATATGGCTGGAGTGACATTTGCCACTCACAGATGGAACATGTAAAATGCAGTGAATGATTCCTCTAATTCTCTCCCCCTTGTACATTGACAAGGGAAACATGTACTAACGTGAAGCTTCAATAGCCTGAATTTCTGAGCAATGGTGAGGCACCAAGGTTCTCACTGGCTGTAGGAGCAAGATCAAACATTGGATGCTTAAATCAACCAGTTACTATTGAATTCATTGCAACTCCTTGTGACCCCATGTGATTCAGAGTAGAATGGTACTCCTTAGAGATTTCAATGAGTTTTTTCTCCCAGAAATAGATCTATGTTTCTTAACCCAACTCCGAGTGGGTTAGAAACTATCATCTTTCAGAAAACAACCAAGCACATCCATAATTTACACCACAGGAACTTCTCATTTATTCATAGGCTGGGTGGACTGGACCTTCAGGATGGTGCAAGTTTTCTAATGTGCACAGATAGATGGATGCTCACACCTGCAAGTGTCCATTGAACACTTGGTAGTCTTACCTATATCACCTAGTATGTTAGACAAGGTTCATTAACAAAACAAGTCTAGAGACTCTCATATAAGAAAGAGCTTTATATCAAAGAGTAAATGCACAGTTTTTAAACATCCCAGCCCAGTCCAGATCAAGTCCACAAGTCTGACATGAGTTCATGTGTCCAATGTTAGTACCTAAATCCTTCTTCAGACTCATGTAGTCACATACAATGATGCAAAATGCAGGAGGCTCATAGGTTGGTTGGTGCAAAATCTTATGGATCCAATGGTGGTGGAACATCTTCGTGCTGGTGTGGTATCCATGTGGCCCCTCCAGCTTTCCAAATGTGACTCCTCAATAGGAAGGTGAAGCAGAGAGAGAGAGATAGGCTGTTGCAGGTCTCAGTGTGGCTCCACATGGCTTGTCAATAAACAAGTGAAAACAGAGAGAAAGGAAGATCCCAGAATCCTCATGAGAAGACCACACCCTCAAGGAGGCATTATCAGTCTGATTGACAGACTAGACTTCACCTCTTCACTTATTTATCAAGTTGACATTAAGTTAGGTAATGACCACACCTTTGATGTTCTGAGCTACCAATATTTTGAGTTTGTTTCTTTTAGCAGTGTATATTAGTCTATCATGACTCATGCTTATTTAATGATTATCTGAGAAAATGTCTAGTACTTGTCTTTCTCATCTCCATGGAGAATTTCTCTGATGAAAGTAGGTTGGCAATAAGCAGCCGAAACCATCATGTTTGAGTGAAGTCTCTTAGCCTTTCTCCATTTAGTGTAAAGTGCCTAGGGCTACAGAGGTGAAGATTTCCATCATTCATCTGACAGCAGAGTGGCAAGCCAGGGCCAAGTGTTTAATAACCTTCACCCAAGCCAAAAAATGGGGCCCTTTGAAAATTCCATCAGAAGACATTATCAATTGCTTTATCCCAAATCTAAATATTGCCACCTATATGTTCAGGCAGGTGTATAAAAAACAAAGAGTAATAAAGATTGAGTCCCAAGAGGACTTCTGAATCTCCTTTACCTAGATGATTATCGGGCTTGTTCCTGGACACTAGATCTATGTACTTATCTTGTGAAGGTGGAAAGTGAAAGATGAAGGCAGACATGGCACTTGATTATTAAGATGTCTACCAGTACACAGGGCTTTGAATGAGTTTAAACTGGTTCAATCTTGGCCGATACAGAAAAACTGAAACAGATCCACATTTATAAAATGTCTGTGTACCAGAACTATAACCAGAATGGTAAAAAATTACAGGAAAAAGCCATGGAATAGGGGACTTGGAAGAATAGTGAGCCTTTTCAGGAGCCTGGTGTGAGAGATTCTATTATTGCCAGACCCGTGGAGAACAGCACACACTTAAAGCACCATAGTTGATGGTCATTGTTGAGCTAAGAATTGCTGCTTCCAACTGTGTTGGTCAAGAGGTTTTATTGCTGTGTAACATGCATGCTACCCTGTTTCTTTAAGAGAGAGAGAGAGAGAGATTCCTTTTCAAGCAGGGGGTCAACCCATAATGTTTTTCATTCCAGTTATTTTTCTGGTGTACGCAGATATTACAGATCTGGGGTTTGTTGTCATGTCAACTTGAAGCCTTGCTGGTAAAAATGGTTTAGCTCATATCTTAGGGCTTTGACCCCTCAGATTTGCACCATCTTTTCTATCTTAGAAAGACTTTAGAAATATATGAGGGAAGAGAGAGATTGGTAATGTGGGTAGATATTTGTTGAAAAGGATAGTTTTTTCCTCCTTAATAAATATTTTCCATTATTTTATTGACCTTTCTCTGTCCTTGCTTCCAATGAAGAGTTAAAGGGCTACCATGATACCTCAGTTGGATTAAGCCAAAGAATGCTAACAAGGCTTTTTGATCCAGCTATAGTTTTCTCTTATCAGTTTTTAAAATATTCTAACCCAAGTGATGACTTTTCTAGAAAACACAAATCTGAACTGTCAGGATCTTTCTTAAAAGCCATCAATTCTTTCACATTGCTCTAAAGATAAATTCTTAAATCCTTTTTAGGCGGTATATTCTGCAATGGATGCTTGCTGCTTCCCTCATTTTTTCACCCTACCTAGCACTAATCCTCTAATAAAGTGTTACGACCACAGTGGCCTTCTCCCAGTTATTCAACGCACAGACGGATGAAGGCATACCTTCATGCCTCCTGGTATTTGCGTTGCCCACCCTGGAAAAGTCATTCCTATCTTCCTAAACAAAGACAACCCAGCTTCTGGAGAGTCAATGCTGATGCCTGGCGCCTTCATATGTGTCTGAGGAGAGTTGTGCCCTATAGGGTCTCTGATGGTTGACCTTTGGGAGAGAGACAAGGCAGGTCTTTCTTTCAAGGTGGCTCTGAGGTAAGCTCAGACTGTCAACCTTTGAGTCAGCGATTGAGTATGTAAATATGTGCACCACCAAGAACCTCGTTGACTGCCTGAAATAAACCAGCAAAGAAATGAAACCTGAAAATTGAATAAAGTTCCTTCAAATTGATTCTGACTCATTGCAACCCTGAAGGACAGAATAGAACTGCTTCTTGGGCTTGACAAGACTGCACATATTTACTAGAGCAGGCAGCTTTCTCCTATCGGGTGGCTGATGGATTTAAATGATTGATTTTGTGGTTAGGATGACAGCACTGAATTCAGTGCAACACCAGGGGGGTCCTTATTGTGTAATAAATCCTTGGAGTTCAAATTTAAGTGGTCTATCCTCTGGAGTTTCTAGATCATCTCACTTTCTATGTTGAAAATATGACAAATATCCTCATGCCATTTCATATATTGCTGTGGATAAGGGGCATCAAATCAGTCTTGACCCCGTGTACAAAAGCTGCATGCTCACGGCCACACCATCCTTACATGTGTTTACATGTTTGAACCCACACTGTATCAGTCCATCTTGTTGAGGATCTTCTGATTTTTCATTGACCCTTCGCTTTGCCAAACATAATGTCCTTCACCAGGGACTGGTCCCTTTATAACATATCCAAATTGTTTCCATCCTCTTTTCCAAGGATGCTCTGACTGTGCTTCTTCCAACACAGATTTGTTTGTTCTTCTACATGGTATAGTCACTGCCCATGATAGGTGGGAGGTTTTATTTCTCTCATCATAACTCTCCTCCTGCATTGGCATCAAGATAGAAAACACAGACAGGGGATGCTTTAGAATTAGGCAGAAATGTTATCTTCCCCTGAGATTCATCTTTGCAAATCTCTCTATGCTAGATGGACAATGTTGCTGGAAGGTTCAGGTCCACAGAGAGAGAGAGTTTATGAAGGTCTGTGTCACTATTGTAAGATAGGTCCCAACCAAGTGGAGCTTACAGGTGTACAAACAGGTTTCTACAGAAATGGTTATGAAAAAAGCCCTATAATCATAAGCATTGGACATATTTTAGTTTGAAAATTCTTTAATTCCTTATATCATTTTTCCTTCCCCAGTGATCTTTTTTTCATATTGCTGCTATTTTCGGTTGTCTGTTGCATTGATTCTGACTCATGGCAGACTCATGTGTGCAGAGTACAATTGTTCCATAGGGGGTTCAAGGCTGTTAACTTTCAGAAACAGATTGGCAGGTCTACTTTCTGAAGGACTTCTGGATGGATTTGAGTCACCAACCTTTTGGCTTGTCATAAAGCACTTAACCATTTTCACCATCTACATTTAATTTAAACCTTCAGATATTCTCTCTCCATTGACTTCCCCCTACTCCTAATTATTGACTGCATGTTTGGTGCTTCAAACCCACCAGCAATTCCACAGGGGAAAGATTGAGCCATTTGCTTCCATACATATTTAATGTCAGAAACTGTGGAACGGTTCTACTCTGTTCTCTAGGGTCAGTTATTATACAGGAATCATTTCCCTCATCTCCACCCCTTGAGTTACTTTCTCATCTCTCTCCTTTTGCCATCACACCTCTTGATAGGAGAAATGACATCAATTAGCTGCACAACAGCAACTTTCACTGACTTCTCAGCACAGAGTGATGGAGCCCACCTATAGGTTTTTACTGAAGCTGAGAATCCAGGGCCAGGAAAGTCTTATTATCAAAGGGAGTGACTAGCTTCTTGCCTGTATCTTCGCTGATCACTATGCAGACAATGAGCGTGTTAATACTGTTCTCCTCCTTGGAATTCTCTCTTCTTTAACGCAGAAGATCTTATTCCACTGCCTTCAGGCAACTGCTCTTGGAAAGTATTGTTCCTTTTTTATTAATTTTCCAATTCTAGTGCATGTTTTCAGTATCCCTTTAATACATTGTTAAGGTAGGCATCATTCAGCTCATGTTAAAAAAAGAACTCACTATATGTTGAGCACTGGACTAGTACAAAAGATATCGAAATATAGTAGATACAGTCCCTGATCATGTGATGGTCTCCAGAGGCTCAGAGACAAGAGGTCTAAAAACTGAGATCTGAGGCCTGTCTTTTTGACAAGGGCCCCAGGTGACCAAGTGGAATTGAAACACACTGGTCTGGAATAGTAGTTCTCAAAACTTTAGAGTCCCTAAGTTTGAATAAGGAGGACTGGAGAGAATTGATGCATTTGAATTTGTGTTTTGGAGAAAAATATGGATAAGTATCATGGACTGCTAAAAACAAACAAGCAAACCTGCCTTCAAAGATGAACAGTGAGAATGTTCCTTATAAGTATGGATAAGACTTCATCTCAGGTACTTTGAGCATGTTTTCAGGAGAGCCCAGTCCCTGGAGAAGGGAATCAAATTTGGTAAAGTAGAGGGTGAGTGGACTCGAAAAAAGACCCTCAGGGAGACGGATTGGCCCAGTCACTACAAGGCTTCAACACAACAGCACTTGTGAGGATGGTGGCAGACTGGGCAGTGTATCTCTCTGCTGTACATACATAGGGTTGCTGTGAGTGGAAACCCACCCAAAGGCACCTAACACAGTAACAGCAACGATCACTTTGGGAACATGTTATCATAGGAGGTTTCTGAACTCCACTCTCCTATAGTCACATCCAGTTTCATTGGGATGAGGTGCAAGCATTGGGATTTCAAACAAGCTGCCCAAGGTATTCTGATCCAACTGGTCTATGAGCCATCCCGTGAACAACATGGACCTGGTGGAAAAGAGGCCAACTATAACCCATGGACACTGAGTTGGTTCCTACTCCTAATGACCTATAGTAGAGAGTAGAACTGCTCTGTAGACTTCTAGGACTGCAAACCTCTGTGGAAACAAAGTACTTCATCTCTCTCCTATGGAATCACTATGGGTCTGAACCTCTGACATTGCTGTCTGTGGTTCAACACTTACCTGGAAACACCATCACTGGCAAAAACACCCAGATGGAAAAACACCCAGAAAATGGGATACACAACAGGTAAGTACATGAGCTCCTACAGCCCTAGTGAGTTCTCTGCCTTTTCTAGGCCATTTGACCAGAATAACATAACTCATACTTGGGTACTAATGCAATCATGAGTAGCTACCATATGTGCTTCCTGGACCACTAAGGCTCAAGAATAGGAGAATTGGTAAGAAATTCCAGGATCGGGGATTAGCCATAGAGTTACAACAAGTAAGGAAGCAAACACACGAGGAAACAAACAATAATAAATCTGCAGGTGGCCAGGAGGGAAAGGTCTCCCTCAGAAGAGTGTAGAGAAATTCATGTGACTAAAAAAAAAGCCTCAGAAATGTCATTTCAGGTTCTTGGTATCTGGAAACACAGGTAAGGTGGTGGCTTCTTCAGAAACAAATATTAGACCTGAGGGATTCAGGAGCAAACGCAGCAAGGAAATAGAGTGAACATAGAACCAAGTCCCTTCCCAGACCCCGTTCCAACTTCCAAACCCCAAGCCCAGCCCAGGGGAAGGAATAGCTTGAGGTCTTATTCTGTGGGAACATACAAAGTCACCACTGGATCCTTTGTCTGGAGGGGCTTGCTGTTCTTTAGTTAGATTGTATAATTGATTTGGGCTTCCTGAGTTCTTTCAACCCAGCAGTAGTGAGTGGACAGAGTGGTGGGTAAAAGCATTATGACCCCCTGCAGGTGGCCTCTATTCCATTTGGCCAAGGACATTACTGGGAAATGGCGAGAAGCCCCAATTCCTCACAGTTGTGCTTTGAAATAACAGTGCTTGCCAAGAGGAGATTAATGATGTGGTCTCCCACATAAGACAGGGTGCCAACAGGGATGCTACACACCATAACTTCTCAGCTTAACAATTGCATCTGTCCAGTAGGCAAATAGGCACTGGTGCTTTGACATTCATTGCACAGTGTCAGGGCAATATCAGAGACATGAGCAATGTTGTGCCCCCAGGGACGTGGGAGGGGGTTTCCAAAAGCTTGTGGAAAAAAATGGAATAAAAAGTTAGTGGAATATTTCTCAGAACTTTCTGAAATCCTTGAGTATATTGCAATGGTGATTTAACAAATTACATCACCACCTATGCATGCTGTGTAACCCTGGGCCAACTCGTCTCCATGCTTCTCCAGTAGGGAGACTAGCAGAAAACATCACCCACACACTGACTCTCCTGAAAGCCCCAGGTGAGTTACACATCACCAATGGAGGGGGAAATCTTGCCTCATTCCTTTCTCTGAAGATGGTGAGCTCCTTGAAGGCTGGACTGTTTCTGGCCTTTAAACACCCCAAGTCTTTGATGCTTGTCAGGAAGGACAGGTTCAATATTTGTGTGTGTGTGTATTGCTGAAGGAGGCTTTCATTATTTAGTCAAAGGGGTACATACCCAACAGAATCAGCTAGAGTAGAAAACACAAGTTCCCTTAGAGGAAAAACTTACATTTCATGAGCAGCAAGTCCTAACCAACTAACCTCATGTGTTACGCAAAAGGCAAAACAAGAAAGAGATCATGAAACTCCAGCTTTGGAAGCGAGAGGGTGTCCACAACTCTAAGTTTTTCTTGTGCACTACTCAATTTAATTTCTTCCTTCAAAACAAGTCTTGCAGGGTTTGCTTTGCTTCTAGCTTTCACCTCTTTACCTGTGGTTTTCCGATTAAATCAACTCTCTTGCCAACTTCTGTCCAAACTTCTGGTTGTACACTTGAAACATGTTTAATTCACAAAATTGGTGCTTAATGATTTTTTAAAGCCTTTACAAATGACTTAGCTAACTTTTCTAAAGTCACCGTCATCACGCCACTCTGCTCAAAATGCCCTGGATTTTGCTCTCTCTTGTCTAGTTTATTTTTTTCCCATCTCCCTCTCGTCTCTCCTCATACTTCTTTAAGTTTTCTTTTTCAGAGGTCCATTTTAATTTTCTGAACTTGGGCCCCTTCTTCTTGCCACTGTCAACACAAATAGTTAAAAAAATATGATTTTCTGTCAGGGTTTCTAGCCTCCTAATCTACAGATCCAATGCCTCCTTGATGCCCCCTTGCAAATTTGAGTTCAAAGTAGTTGAAGTTGAACTCCATCCGCACTGCAGATCCTTAGGATCCACCCAGTTGGTTGCCCACACATAATGATACTTCAGAAGCATGAAGAAGAATCTATGTGTTCAAATTGTGGGGCTGGAGAAAAAAATGATGAAAGTACCCTAGACTGCCCAAGGATAAGTAAATCTGTCTTGGGAGAAGTACAATCAGAGTGCTCCTTAAAGGACAGGATGGGGAAACTCCATCTTTCCTATTTTGGACATGTTGTCCGTGGAGAAGGATATAATGCTTGGTAAGGGTGGGGAGGGCCAAGCAGAAGAGAGGAAGGCCTTCAATGAGCCTGACTGACATGGCAGCAGCAGCAGTGGCCTCAAGCACAGGAGCAAGTGTGAAGATGGTGCAGGACCCAGCCGTGTTTCATTCTGTTTGTCATTATGAGTGGGAGCCAATTCAACGGTGCCTAACAACATGCATTGTTGGTATCGTTTCACACTGAGATGCTAGCTGCAAGGTCAACAGCTTGAAACCGACTGCTGCTCTATGGAAGAAAGACGAGACTCCCTGCTTCCCTAAAGGTTTGCAGCCTCTTGTCAAGGTACCGTGTCAACAATGAAATGGGCAACTTTCCTCTAGTTCTCGAATGCTTCCTCCCACCCCACCCCCACCCTCCGCTATCATGATCCCAATTCTACCTGACAAATCTGGCTAGACCAGGGGACGTACACTGGTATGGATAGGAGCCGGAAACATGGGGATTCGGGACAGATGATCCCTTCAGGACCAGTGGTGATGAAGGGTAGATGGAAGCTAGAGTAGAATGGAGGTACCAATTGTAGGGATCTATCTATATCTATCTATCTATCTATCTATCTATCTATCTATCTATCTATCTATCTATCTATCTATCTATCTATCAAACCTCCTCCCTGGGATGCTGACAACAGGGAAGTGGGTGAAGGGACACATTGGGCAGTGTATGATATGACAAAATAATGATAATTTGTGAATATCCAAGGATTCATGAGGGAGGCGGAAGGAAGAGAGAGGGGAAATATGAGTAGCTGATAGCAAGGGCTTAAGTAGAAGGTGGATGTTTTGAAAATGATGATGGTAGCAAATGTAGAAATGGGGTTTGCAGGGGCTGAGACCTGGTGGCATAGTGGTCGAGTGCGGGACTGCGGCCCACTGGCTTGGCAGTTCAAATCCAGCAGCAGCTCTCAGGAGGAAGGCTGGGTAGCTCCCACGACCACCAGAAGGCAGTGATGTGCCACCCCCCAAATGTGGTTTGTATACAATAGATGTATGTATTGATTGTGATAAGTGTTGTATGAACCCCCAATAAAATGATTAAAAAAAAGATTTACAGCCTCAGAAACCCACCGGGGCAGTTCTCCTCTGCTCTGTAGAGTTTATATAAGTCAGAATTAACTTGGTGTCAGTAAGTTTTTGTGTTTTTAAAAAGTTTATGTTTGTAGATCATTTAACTGGGGGCTCTTATATTTCTTATAACAATTCGTACATCAATTGTATCAAGCACATTTGTACATATGTTGGCATTATCATCTCCAAAACATTTTCCTTCTTCTTGACCCCATGGTATCAGCTAATCTTTTTCCCTGGTGGGGGCGCCATGATGCCTGGGACTGCATGCTGGAGCCAAACTGGTTTTGGCTACTATTATCAGTCTTTCAAAGAGTCTTAGAAAAATTCTTTTTGTATTTTAATACTGTTATTATTTTTAGTCACTTTATTGTGGGCTCATACAACTCTTACCACGCTCCATACATCCATCCATTGTGTCAAGCACATTTGTACATTTGTTGCCATCATCATTCTCAAAACATTTTCTTTCTACTTGAGTCCTTGATATCAGCTCCTCATTTTTTTCCCTCCCTTCTGCACTCTTCCTCCCTCCTGAGCCCTGGATAATTTATAAATTATTGCTACTTTTTCAAGTCTTCCACTGTCTGATGTCTCCCTTGACCCTCTTTTCTGTTGTCCATCCCTCTGGGAGGGGGTTATATATAGATCCTTGTTATCAGTTCCCCATTTCTCCTCCACTTTCCCCTTCTCCTCCTGGTATCACTACTCTTATGATGGGTCCTGAGGGCTTCATCTGTCCTGGGTTCCCCATGTTTCCAGCTCTCATCTGTACCAGTGTGCATGCTCTGATCTAGCAGGATTTGTAAGATAACATTGGGATCATGATAGTGGGTGGGAGGAAACATTAGAGAACTAGAGGAAAGTTGTATGTTGTCATGCCCCCAAACTGGTACAACCTCTTTTTAGGACTGTGGCTTTCAGCTCCTGTTGGCTTTTTCTGTTTTGTTATGTTAAAGGCTCTGCTCAGGGAATCTGTTAGCTGTTGATATCTCAAAGCTTTGTTATAAAGCTACGTTAAAGGACCAGGTTTCTGGTGGCTTACATTCAAAGTTACATAAAGGAGCACAGTCTGGGATTGAAAGCAGATTTTTTGTTTTGTTTTGTTTTTAAATAATGGATTTGTAGAGTGCCCTGATATGAGGGCTGTGCTTTGCTTTCCCCCCAGGAAAGGAGGACCAGATTAGCCCAGTGGGTTTGTAGCCCACTGGGTCTGGATTGTCTCCTGGCTGGGTCACCCCAGATTCCCTCCTGCACAGCTTCCCAGGTTGTGCTCTGGGGTTCTATGCTCTACCCAGGGTAAATATCCTATGGGCTTTCCAATTGCAGCACATTAGCCTCTAATCTGTTGTTACCCACAATGGCTGGCAGAAAGCTGAAGAGAGGGGGAAAGGGAATGGCCAATGCAGTCACTCTGTTTCTGACCAGTGAGGGGAGATGCAAAGCCTGAGAATGCAGGAGCAGCACTGGTTGCAGAGAAAGCCCTGGTGGCTAGTTCCTGTAGGCTCTCTGCAAGCTGAACATTATGACTGCTTTTAGACAGCAGTCTGGACAAACTGCTGTATGCATGAGTCTTGAATCTTAAGCACAGGAAGGGGTGGTAGATACTGGCCAGCTGGTCTTGGTGAGCAATACGTTTTGTTTTGGAGCTTTGTGCACTTCTTTTTTTACCCCAGTATCTAACCTTATTCATGAGTATCATGCTGTATCAATCTGGTTTAATATATTTGTGTTCTCTCTTTTTAGAATCTCCATGACTCTCTCTGGCAGTGCTTCTCAACCTTCCTAATGCCGTGCCCCTTTATTTCAGTTCCTCAAGTTGTGGTGACCCCCAAAACATACAATGGTTTCATTGCTACTTCATATCTGTAATTTTGCTACAGTTATGAATCAGGCAACCCTTGTGAAAAGGTTGTTCGCTCCCCCAAAAGGGTCATGATCCACAGGTTGAGAACTGCTGCTCTATGGCATTCCCAAACTCTTTCACTTTCCTAACTAATATACCTGTCTCCATTCTACCTCCCTGGGACACATCTCCCAACCACTGCCAGAGTGCTTCATATAAAAACAAATCTAATAAGGCTGCTTTCATACTAAGATATTGAGTTGTGTTCTCATTGCTTCTATCTGTCATCTACCTCCTTAGCATTTCAGAAAACGAAAACAATAGCAACAAAAATCCAAACCAGTTATTGAGTTGACTCTAAATCAATGGTGATGAACTCTTTTTTGTTGTTGATCATTTTATTGGGGGCTCATACAACTCTTAACACAATACATACATACATCTATTGTATGCAAAGCACATTTGTACCATTGATGCCATCATGATTCTCAAAACATTTTCTTTGTACTTTAGTCCTTGGTATTGGCTCCTCCTTTTCCACTCCCCCTTTGTTGCCTCTCCCTCATGAAACCTTGATAATTTATAAACTATTATTACTTTGTCATATTGAACGCTGTCTGATTTCTCCCTTCGCCCACTTTCCTGATGTCCATACCCTAGGGGGAAGGTTATATGTGGGTCCTTATAACCGGTTCCCCCTTTCTACTCCACCTCCCCTCCATCCTTCCAGTTTTTCCACTCTCCCCACTGGTCCTAAGAGGATCATCTGTTCTGAATTCCTCATGTTTTCAGTTCCTGTCTATACCAGGGTACCTCCTCTGGTCTATCCAGATTTATAAGGTAGAATTCAGATGATAGTTGGAGGGAGGAAGCATTTTAGAACTAGAGAAAAAGTGCATATTTCACCATTGCTACACTGTGTCCAGACTGGCTCGTCTCCTCCCCACGACCCTTCTATAAGGGGAAGTCACTTTCCATGCAGAGAGATCTTGGGTCCCCAGTGTGTACTCTCCCTTATTTATGATGATATAATTTTTAGTTCTTTGTTGCCTGATAACTGATCCCTTCGATGCCTTGTGTTCACACAGGCTGATGTACTTCTTCCATGTGGGCTTTGTTGCTTCTGAGCTAGATGGCTGCTTGTTTACCTTCAAGCCTTTAAGACCCCAGATGCTATATCTTTTGATAGCCAGGAACCATTATCTTTCTTCACCACAATTGCTTGTGCACAACTTTGTCTTCAGCGATCATATCAGGAAGGTGGGTATGCAATGACATGATTTTTATTCTTTGATGCCTTATAACTGCTTCCATTGATACCTAATAGTCACACAGGCTGGTGTACTTCTTCCATGTGGACTTTGTTGCTTCTGAGCTATATGACCACTTGTTTACCTTCAAGTCCTTAAAACCCCAAATGCTATGTTTTTGATAGCCAGACACTATTAGCTTTCTTCACCATTTTTGCTTGTGCACACATTTGTCTTTAGTGATTGTGTCAGGAAGGTGAACATCAAAGAATGCCAATTTAATAGAACAAAGTGTTCTTGCATTGAGGAAGTACTTGAATGGAGGTCCAATGTCCATCTGCTGCCTTAATACTGACCCTATAAGTATAAACATATTTCCCCATCATCATATATAAATATGTTTACCTATGTACATATCTGTATTCAGACCTCTATAAATGCTCTTAACTCCCCAGTTCTTTCCTCTATTTCCTTTTACTTTCCTCTTGTCCCACCATCATTTTCATCCTTCAATTGGGCTTCAGTAATTTCTCTCTGTTACATTACTCTTGATCACTCCCTATCAGGCCTCATATACCACCTTGCCACTGATTTTGAATCACATGTTGTTCCCTTACCCTGGGTTGGTCAACACCATCTCCTTTTCCCCACCTCCCCATCTCCCATGTCCCTCCGGAACCTTTAGTCCCATTGTTTTCTCCTCCAGACGTTCACCCAGCCTATCTTATCTAGATAGATTTGCAGAGATAATAGTATGCACAAAAACCCAAGATGTTGTAAGATGAAGCAACAAAAGAAGGCAAAAGGATGACAACAACAACCAAAAAACCAATGTCTGGAAAATATATATAAATATGTAAAAATAATAATTGTAATAATAACTCTTATGTGTCAGGGTAGAACTGTCTTCTAAAGGGTTTCTTAAGAGCTGGTTTTACAGAAGATTGATGACTTTTCTTCCCAAGCACCTCTTCGAGTACTTGAACCATCAATCTGTTGGTTAATCATTTGCACTTTTCATACTCTAGCTAATCATCAGCTGTCTAATCCACAGCCACTTTGTTTCTGGACTCACCGCCGGGGGATTCCTTGTTTCTTCATTTTTGTAGTAAAATGTGCTCTAGGGTCATTATGAATCTGTATGGACTTGATGACGTTAAGTGAGTGAGTGACTAGAGATGTTAACATTGTTGTGTGCTGTCAGAGTTTCCTAAATTGTAAACTTTGCAGAAGTAGGTCCCCAGGCTGATGGAGAAATAGGTGGGTTCAGACCATGAGCCTTTTGGTTAGTAGCCAAGCACTTAACTACGGAGCCATGAGGTTTTGATAGCCTTTCCTAAGCTAGTATTCTGTACTTGCTTACAATATTGCATGGCAATTGTTCACGGTCTGTTCTTCAGATCTCCTTGAGGTTGGAATTCTGCCCCTCTCCTCCATTGCCAGCACCGCTTCTGATACTGAATGGCTCCCCACAATAAGTCTTCTGAGTGAATGGGTCTCTGGTGTACCTCCAGCTGCACGCTTTGCTAAGACTGTGGTAAAATAGCTCTCTCATGGTGTTGCAGCTTTCCCATTCATCAAATAAGAATTATGCCCATATCCACCTCAGGCTTGGGATGATCAAGTGAAATGTTGCACATGAATAGATTTTGAAACCATAAAGCACTTTTCCACACCACCGCCACCCGCCCAAGTTCACTCAGTGGGAATAGCACTTTATCAATATGAGTGTGTTTACATTTCTCAAATATGGTTGGATTTCATAAAATTTGCATGCCCTTGAAGACAGACTCAGCCCTCGCTTTCATACTTGGAAAGCGTGAATAAAAGCAGAAAGCATTTAGTGGATCCAGTACATTTGAGGATAGAAATGCAGACAGCGAATTGATGCATTCATCTGCTGACATTACTGCCTAAGTCTTGATGTTATATGTATGTGATGCTGCTATATATATGTAGACAGTTGTTGATGTCTTCCTCTTGCATATAAGTAATGAAAGATCCATAATTCCATCAGAACAATGTCACACAGTTTCTGCCTTTATTTCATCCACCTGCTTCTCTTCTGCCCCCTATCCCTCTAACAGTGGGATGTGAGGCAAATAAACTTTGTTAGAAAGCTTCCCCTGCAGAAAGATTCTGTCTCCTGGTTTATTGTTAATTCCATTTCTTTTGCTTATAGAGCCAATAGGAGATTGACTTAACATTTTCAGGAAGGCAGTGTGTGGCAGTCATGTACTGTGATGCCAATTTGATTAAGAGTGTAGGGGTGGAGTCTAGTCTGTCAATCTGGAGATAACCAATGAGACCTCTGTGTGGGCATGATATTCTCCTGAGAATTCTGGGAAATCTCACTGTATTTTTCCCTCTTGGAGAAGCTCTACTGAGAAGACAAAATGGCAGCATGCTGGTAGATCCTAAGTCCTTGAGGAGCCAAAAGAGAAGTCACATGGGCTTACCCTGATGGCACCAGACTTCTGGGGCTGGAGAAGCCACATGGAGATTCCTGCCAGTGCTGAGATGCTTGAGAAGCCCCAGAGAGGCCCCTGTCAGCGCTGAGATTCTTCTACCACCACTGGATACACAGGATCTGCATCCAGTGGCCCGTGATTGTCCTGACATTGTTGTATGTGCTTCATGAGTCTGAAGAGTACTTATGGATTGGTATTAGACATACTGGCTAATATTGGACTTATGGACTTGAACTGAACTGGGTTGGGATACTTTCTCAATGTCACATTCCTCTTGTATATAAACCTCTCCCTTACATACATATACGTGTTTATGAATTTGTTTCTCTAGTCTACCCGGACTAACACACGGGGGGTTCACCTCTCAATGGATTTCTTAGATAAAGCACATAAGCATTAAAGTGAGGTGTGACACTCAGGAAATGACCAAGAAATATATGCTTTCACTGTTGGTACCATGGAAGGTTGACTTGGTGTCTTCAAGGTAAAATCTATTTTCTCTAATGAATGGAGCTGGTTACTGGTCCACCCTGACTGTAGAGTGCTGGAATTGTCTGTAGTATTTATGAATAATTTGTCTTTGGTCTACAGTGTTTGACCCTACATTGGGAAATAGGCTTGAAAGGGCAAGGCCTATCCCAGAGCATCAAAAGTCAGACTTGCGAAAAGTTATGAAAAGCTTGTTTGTCTTATCAAGTCCAACAGCATGTGAATATAAATACGTAAGAAATAGAGATGTTAGTTTATATATACTTGTATACTGTAAATACTTATGTATAAGGTGAGTTTTTCAACACATCTTTAATGCAGTTTTTGTGGTAAAATTAGGTGCCTCAGCTGATATTTGGGTTGAATATATATGTAGATCAAGTAGATTTACCCTATAGGATTTCTAGGCTGAAATCCTTACAGGAACAAATGCCAAGTCTTTACTCCCCTGGGGCACCTACAGATTTCAAAGTGCTGGCTTTCTAATTAACAACTAAGTCTGATGAACTATGTAGAGTAGACCCTTTGATTCCCCCTCCCTCATGCCCTATACACTTTTTGCTATTGTAGCAATCATTCAATAGGCTCATAAGGATTCTTTAGGAGACCCTTTCTGCATCAATTCTTGGTCTTGGGTTTGTTTTCTCCCTACAAACTTTAAGAGACACACATAATGCAACCAATGCTCTTCCATCATTATTAACTTCAAATTTACCTTTGAAGTGCCCAATCTATTAAAAAAAGATCACCTATCGAAATGGCAGACTATATTAATGATGGAAAAGCCATGATTACGCAACCCAGGAGGTTGGAACATACGGTGGTCGCCCATTTCAAATGATCAAAGAAGAAAATTTAAATTGTCAACCAAGAATCCATTCTGCGAAACAATCTTTTAAAGAAGTAAAAGCAGGGCTGAGCCCTGGTGGCATGCTGGTTGTGCGCAGGACTGCGGCCCACTGCGATGGAGCTTCAATTCCAGCAGTGTCTCCACAGGAGCAAAGGCTGGGCCTCCTACTCCCACCACCAGAGGGAAGTGATACACCCAAAACAAAGCAAAACAAACAAAAAGCAAAAGCAAAGTGCTTTTTCAAATAAACAAAAGCATAAGTAATTTGTTGTGAGCAGATTTGCCTGACAAGAAAGGTTAAAGGATGTTCTGTAGAATGAAAGCGAGTGAGGGCCAGACAGCAGTTTGACCCCATATAAACAAAGAACATTAATAAATGTCATTTTAAAAGGTACCATAAATCTTTTCCCATCTCTGAATGGATTTAAGAATCCATCGTATAAAACTGTGTTCACAGAATATATTTTCAACAATTTTATTAACACATAATTCACATATCCTATAATTAAATGGTTTAATTATATTAAAATGTGTTGTGTATTCCTTGCCATAATCAATTTTAGGATATTTTCTTTATTCTTATATCCATTACTATTAACTCCCCAGTTTTCCCCAACCTCCCTTGTCATAACTTTAGGGTCCTATTAATCTAGTTTGCTATGTTTATAACTTGACCAATGCTGCATTTCATACAAATTATGAGTACAACAATTAAAATTACAAAAATACAAAATTAAAAGTACAACAAAACGACCACAGAATGTGATATGGCACAAACCCCGTTCAAAAGATAGCCAAAGATAATAAAGTCTGGAACAAGTTAAACAGGGGCCAAAAGGGAAAACAAATGAGAAGATTGTAGACTACAGCCTAAAATATAGAGGGATGTCATTCCAGGGATTTTGTGTGTGTACCAGAGTCAATTATCCCATCAGAATCAGAGATGCTAATCCCCTGAAGGGCTTCCTGTCATGTGTCCACTTATGTGGAGAAACAGGAAGACTCTGGGTGTTCAGAGAGAGACTTGAAGAGACACAAGTCTAGATGACATGCTACCCCAAATCTGCTCCTTCAGTGCTTGGGAAAGTCTGCCTACTGACCCAGCAGCTCAGGTGGCACAAGAATGTCCATGTTTGGCTGCAAACTGAAAGGCCCACTGAGCAGATCTGTGAGAGGACGACTTGGTGATCTGCCTCTGGGAAGTGTACAGCCCAGAAAACCCTATGGAACTTTCTGCGCTGTTCTTTGGAGTCAGCACCAGGACCCATGCCAGGCACACCAGTGAAGAAACCGATTACATCTCTGTATCAGCAGTCCCCTTCTCACTGTCTTAGACTGGATTGTTCTTCCTTTTGTTATTAGTTTTTATGATGAGTGGTGTGGGAAACTCAAAACTATTTTTGGTGAAGTCCGTCCTCATGTATTTTCCTTCCCGTCATCAGGTATGGCCCTTCTTGTTTCAGCCACACACTGCAAACCCTAGTGACGTGCTGTGCTGTGAGTCATGTAAAACAAGGATGGGGTAGAATGTGAGAGATCGCCATACTCGAGTGCAGAATCACGGTGGTCCCTGGACACTGGAGGAGAGAGTTGTGAAGCCTTAAATAGGACTAATTAAAAACAGAAGGACACAGGACCATTGTCAGAATACTCTGAAGTACCAAACTCTGACTAAATTCCTTGTCACTAAGTTGATTCTGGTTTATCGTGACCCTATAGGACCAGATAGAACTGCCCTTATGAATTTCTGAAATTGTAACCCAATGAAAGAGCAGAAAGCCCCATCTTTCTCGCACAGAGCAACTTGTGTGTTTGAACTTCTGACCTTGTGGTTAGAAGCTCAACAAGTAGCCCACTACACTAGAAAATCAAAAAACTCAATTCCATCCAGTCAATTCTGACTTATAGCAGCCCTGCAGGACAGAGTAGAACTGTCCCTATGAGTTTCTGAGGCTTTAACACTTTTAACAGAATAGGAACCCCAGTATTTCTCCCTTGGAGCAGCTGGGTTTTGAACTGTTGACCTTGTGGTTACTAGCCCAATACATATACAATATGCCACCAAGGCTTCTCTTGAAGTACTAAAGGAAGCCAAAACGATGCCACCAAGGACATTTGCTACTTCTCAGCACAAAAACATAGGAGTGTTGCTAGCAACATTGATGGTCACTTTTTGCAATGTGCATTTTGCTTGTGCTGCAGTAAATGACCAAATACACAACTTAGAATATTACTTCCGTCATAGTGATAATTCAGAAGGCTATGTAATAATAAGCTCATTATTCTACTGGAAATGATGCATTTAAACCTTTGGAATGTAATGGAATTTCAGTATAACTGAACCATTATTTCTCAAATAAATGGTTACCCAATTCCCCAAAGCTTCAATGTTCAGTAACAGACATTAGTGAACATAAGAAACAATTCCATATATCCCCATAGTCATTTTCAATAAATTATTATAGGTATTCACCAACTTACTAGACAAAAACAAAAAACCCCAAACAAAGGCTACTTTTAATTAACTTCCACTTGCTTAACTTTAACTTTGTTTTTCCCCCCTAATTTTATCTGAAAATTTCCAGAATATGTCCAAGTTGCATGTCATGTGCAGTGCTTTGAATGAGGTTTTAAATTAAATAATGTTTTGATTTGACACATCCTTATTGCAGAGAAATAAGAAAGCACAGCAGTATTTAAAGACTAAAATAAGAATCATTCATAATATCATCTTCAGTTGATTAATGTGCTACATTCAGATTCTCACAAGCTGCCTTTCCCTTAATTTTCATGCTCAACATAATTATTTTAAAATTTCAATTATTTTTTAATGTTGCATTCTGCTGCTATAAATAATTCAATACTTTCTCATGTTCTCATATTGCATAAGCTTATTTGTATTTGTATGTTTAAGTTTCTCAGGATTTTAATAACATTGCAACAAATGAATCTTTGAAGTTAAAATGGTCTTAAACAGTCTTTGCATATATCTTAGGTTTGCTTCTCTAAAGGAGCAAAACCAGTGAAGTTCATAAGTGTACATATCCGGAGAAGCCTCTCTCCAGGAAATGATTCATGAAGTTATAAAAGCGAGCAAGTTCCAAGTCCTTGGGGCAGAAGTTACATGAAGAGTTCTCCTTGCTTAGCTATAAGGTCTTATGAATCTAAGACCAGAGGAGAATGGATACAATGTCAACAGGCAAGGTTTGTAGCTGCAGAGGTAAAGGAATCCAATCACAACAAGTAAGATGCTGAAGACTATTAGTGAAGTTGTTGGCTCAAATGCAAAGAAGTGGGAGTCAACGAGCTTGATGAAAACTTCAGATCCAGCAAAGAGTCAGAATGCGTTTCCACTTCATGTACTTATATTAGAGGCAGGGCACACCCTCTTGGAGCTCTCATCATACTGGATTGAAAACAAAACAATATCAGATGTACTGCCACTGAGTCAATTCAGACTCATAGTGGGTCTTAATTTCCAAACATCTGAGAATCCTAGCCCAGCCAAGTTGACACATAATCTTAGCTGTCATGGTATGCAATATTAGTAATGTGAATGTGAATGTGAAAATGAAGATTTTGATTTCTGGAGATTTGGAAGATTAGGTAGGCATAAACATATTTTGCTATAAAACATTTAGAATGCCTAATTAAATGGTTCAAATATGTTAAAGTAATGGGTGATCTTATTGAAAAATTACAAGAAATTTCATGATTTATGGGCAAAAGTGTGTATTGAAAACTATAAAATAGTGTAAAGATAGCATAAGAAAAACAATAAATATAGAGAAAGGCACCAAATCTTATTATTTATTAGAGCACTGGGAACAATAGTAGAAAGGGGTAAAATTAAACCATATCTGTAATTTTATGCACATATCATAGATTCCTTTTCATGACCAAACATAAAAATCACCTCACATTACTTCATACTTATCATGGACATTATCATCAAAGTTTATGACTTATCTTAAACTGATAATAAATACTTTCTCTGTTCCCAGCAAGATTCAATTTGCTAAAGATTTTACCTCATTGAGAGAACTCTTTCCAAGTTTGTGTTTTGTCAAGAGGCAGTTATTTGAACAGAACAAGAAGAAAATGTTGCATGATTTAAATTCAGGGAAGGTGTGTGTCAAGGTTGTAGCCTCTTACTATACTTACTCAATATGAATGCTGAGCAAATAATCTGAGAAGACGGCAATACAAAGAAGAAAATGACATCAGGCTTGAAGGAAGGCTTATGAACAACTTGCAATCTGCAGATGACACAACCTTGCTGGCTGGAAGCAAGGAGGAACGTGGAGCACTTGCTGAAGCAGATCAAAGACTACAGCTTTCATTTTGGATTGAAATTTAATGTAAAGAAAACCAATATCTTCACAACTGGACCAAGAGGCAACATCATGAAAAATGGAGAAAAGATTGAAGCAATCAGGAATTTCATTTTTCTTGGATCTACAATTAGCAGTAGTCAAAAAATCAAGCTACGTATTGCATCAGGCAAATCTGTTGCACAAGATCTCTTCAGCGTTTAAGAGCAAAGTATACCAGGTACCCTACACCAACCCTCTATATTTTCAGGCTCCTCAAAGTTATGTGAAAGCTGAATAATTAATGACGAAGACTAGAGAAGAATCAAGGAGCCCTCATGATGTGGTGGTTATGTGTTGGGCTGTGATCTGCAAGCTCAGTAATTCAAAATCACCAGTCCCTCTGAGGGTGAAAGTTAAGGGTTTCTATCCCTGTAAAGGGTTACAGTCTCATAAACTCACAAGGGCAGATCTACCCTGTACTCCTGGGTCACTTTGAGTTGGCACCAACTCTATGGCAGTGAGTTTGGTTCAGGTTGGGAGAAGAATTAATGCATCTGAATCATGGTGTTGACAAAGGATATGGAAAATATCATGGACTTGCCAGTATGGACAAACACATCTGCCTTGGATGAAGTACAGCCAGGTTCCTCCTTGGAAGCAAGGATGGTGAGAATTCATCTCATGTACTCTGGGCATGTTGTCAAGAGAGGCCAGTCTCGGTAAAAGGGTGTTGTGCTTGATAAAGTAGAGAGAACAAAAGGAGGAAGACCCTCAATGAGATGGATTGGTACCGTGCCTGTTAACAATGAATTTGCATGTAGGAATGGCTGTTAGGATGACACAGGATTAGGTTGTGTGTCCTTTTGTTGTGTCATAACCAACATTCAGAAGTAACAATGATAACAACAGGGGATAGCTATGCCATTTTAATCTTGACTTCTATTTTCACTGTGTAGAGAATTCTCCTCAAGGAAATGGACTAACACAGTGGCTGCAGCAATGGGCTCAAGCACAGACTGGGCAGTGTCGCATTCTGTAAGGGATGTCCAGTTGCCTATAGATGGGCTTTCAGTCTTGTGTTAGACAGGGTTCTCTATAGAAAAACCAGGACACTAATAATTCTATATATTTATATATAAAGATATCTAACATAAGAAATAAACCATTAACTAATCTGTAAGTAGTACAAATGTCTCGGTGCATCTCACTTGCATGAGACAGTTAGTAGACTGGTAGTCCTTGAGGACCGTTGAGTAGTCCTCTGTAGAGCAATTAAGGCTATCTGGCCACAAGCAACAAAAAGCAAGGCAGGTCACCAACAGTCAACCAGTTGACAGAATCCAACAGTCCAACAGTCAAGAGCTGTTTATTGCAAGAGCGTGGCGAAGCAGGACTTGAACTCATAGCAACACAGCTCACAGATTAGCTGTCCCATGGGTATTGTAGCTTAGAGATTGAGGTGCAGGACAAATAAGGAAACTGGCTGGTCCAAAGAACCAAGTGCAAGAGAGAAAAGGCAGGGATCATTGATTTTAAATGTGTTCATTGGCCATATTGTTACAACAAACCCACCTATCTTCTTTGGCCATGTTGGCACAACAAGCCTACCTATCACAATCTACCCCTTGCTAGCTTGGCACCTGTACCCAATTCTTTAGCCATATAAAATTTTCAGACATCAATGAATCAAACTTATACTTAACATCAAACATGTATCATACATATAAATGAGAACACACTGAGTCCAATTGTAGCTGATATATCAACATGAACAAAGAAAAGATATTCAATAAGCTCATATAAAGAAAATACATGAACAATCACACACCTCACTTTTGCAATTGATCATGTGGTCAAAATTGATAAGTAGAACTACCTTCTTCCACTATCTATTCTATATTATCTTTGCCCTCAGCAATCACCTCAGCTGGTTGTGGTTTTTTGCCTGGTGGGATGACCCAGACATTCATTCCTGAGGGGTCTATTAGATGTCCTGTCATGATGGAGTTGCTGTAATTTACCATTTACTTTTATCAGAGGGCATGGTATCACTAAGAGTCAGCCTATGGGATCTCCTGGATTCCAGACATATTCTTCTTTACCTCCATTATGTAATACCAGTCTGATTTTTTCTTGGTAATCAGGGCCAATCACACCACTCAGTAAAGTGACACCCTTCCGGACCTCTTGATCCAAAGGAATGAGAAGTCCAAAGTTGCCAGGGTGCATTCTCAGCTGCCAGTTCAATGGAATCCATGCTGTTTCCAGGTGGGAGAGTTTCTTCCTTTGGGACCAGGACCTCCAGGCCTGAAGCACAAGGGTTGCTAGGACAGGAAGCAAAAATGCTGCAAGTGGGTCACTAGGAGTAATAGCGAGTGGTGCCATGTCAGTTTTCGCCCCTTAGTTCTTGGACCATGAATTCTGGCTATTGGAGACACAGAACCATATATTGACCACTGGTTTAAAGCTTATATATCTTCCTGGAGAACACTGCCCCAGCCCCATAAGTTAGTTGTTGCCACATAGTTTGCGCTGCAGTTGTGTCTTTAGTAGCCCATTTCATCTTTCTATCAAGCCAGCTGCTTCAGAATGATGAAGAACATGATATGACCGGTAGATTCCATGGGCATGGGCCCATTGCCACACTGAATTTGCTGTGAGGTGAGTTCCTTGATCTGAAGTAATGCTATGTGGGATGTCATGCCAGGGGATGAGGCATTCTGTAAGTCCATGAATGGTAGTTTGAGCAGAAGCATTGCATGCTGGGAAGGCAAATTCATATCCAGTCAGAACAAAATGCTGCCCCCCTCATTGATGGAAGTGGTCCTGTAAAATCAACTTGCCACCGAGTTGCTGGTTGATCTCCCCAAGGAATGGTCTCATACCTTGGACTTAACATTGGTTTCTGCTGAAGGCAAATGGGGCATCCAGCAGGGGCTGTGGCCAAGTCAGCCTTGATGAGTGGAAGTTCATGTTGCTGTGCCCAACCATGGCCTCCATCCCTGCCACCATGTCCACTTTGTTCATGTGTCCATTGGGTGATAACAGGAATGGCAGAGAAAAGAGGAGGGCCAATCTCCACAGTGTGTTTCATCTTATCCACTTGATTGTTAAAGTCCTCCTCTTCAGAGGTAACCCTTTGTCGAGCATTTACATGAGACATGATTACCTTTACTTTCTTGCCCCTTTCAGAGAGGTCTATCCGCATACCTCTTCCCCACACCTCCTTGTCACCAATCTTCAAATCATGTTCCTTGCAAGTCCCAGACCATTCAGCCAAGCCACTAGCCATAGCCCACGAATCAGTCTACAGTCTCACATCTGACCATTTTTCCTTGCAGGCAAACTGCCCAAACTATCACCTATCCCATCCAGATAGACATGCAGCAACAATTTGTACAGACACAAGACCGAACACAAGGAAGCAACAATAAAAAAATGAAACATAGCTAAAACGACAGCAAAAAGGCAACAACAACAACAAACCCTATAAGCAGCAACAAAGCAGCAAGAGAGCAGAGCCATGAAACCCCCAGGGAATGCCAAAAATAAATTGTGGGGTCAGAGCATGGCATCCCACCAGAATCAACTGGAAAACACTGATAGAGGATTCTGTGTTTCTTATATGACCTGTGAATAGAACTTTCCCTACCTCTGCATGTGACGTGTGTGTACCTTTGTTTCTACCTGTCAACGGAATTTTCTCTCATTTTACAAAAGTATGAATATGATACACTTATGTAAATTATTATCGTTGTTGTTTTTCATCTGACTTGGTATTCTCTGAGCTTCTAGTTTCTGCCTTGTCAGTATTCTTTCTTCAAATACTTCTATTTCATTCTTTTTCTCTTTTCTTTCAGAGGTTCTGATAACATGTGAGTTGGAGCATCTGCTATTTTTATAAAAATATTTTTTTCTCTCCTTGTTTCATTTTGTGTAATTTCTGCTGGACTGTCTTCAAGCTCACTGACTGTTCTGATGCTTGTGTATACCTATGCGCTTTCTGAAGATGCTACTTGAGCTCTCTTACTCAGTGTTGTATTTCTAGCATTTTAATTTGATCCCTAAAATTTAAATTTCTGCTAAAATGGCCACCTACCTATTTCTTAAAATCTTTTGCAAATTAATTGTTTTTATTTTCAGTTTCCTTTTGGATAGCTTCAGCACTTACTGTCAAATTTGAATTTAGCTCTGTTGATTTCTTTGTCTATTGGGAGTGTGCTTTCTTTGGGGTATGCTTTGTTTCTCTTATGGTTCTTAAAATCAAGACATCTGACAAATCAATTTTATTCTTGGAAAATTTGCAAGCCTCTCCTTCTGTGAGGATTTCAATGTGGAGTTTTGTGCTAATCAACTAGTCAGATGTTTAGGTGGTCTTTTTTTTCTTTTTGGTTTAATAAGTTGGTGTAGGGTTTAGGCCTGCTGTTGCTATGGTTACTGTCAGGATATCAGTCTTCATATTCCCCCATGACAACTTACCTTTAGGGTAGAGGCTGATTTGCCAGAGGGGTTGTCTCCATGTGTGCTCCACCTTCAGTTCTAAAGTTCATCTTTGTGTTGTTCCTCTAAGGTGTGTGTTTTCTTCAAGCCTTGCCCCCTCCCCCACCCCGCCCCCAGTCATGCTTCATCGTTATCTTTGCTCAGCTCTTATTATCCTGGTGGTGTAGTCAAAGAGCATAATTAAGTCTCAGTCTTAGACAGACTTTAGATCTTTGAGTCTCAAGATTTGGATTTCACTATGTTTCTGTAACTAATCCAGTCATAATTCTGGACAAAAACTAGCCTTAGGAGCCATTAAGTCTAGTTTGGTTGTCTGATAGTATGCTGGAAGTTTTTTCTGACTGTCTAGCTGTGTGGGACTGAGAACCCAGCAAGCTGAAAGATAAGAGGCCAGTAGAGGTCGAGATGCATGAAGAGATCAGATGCAATGGCATACTGACAGCTTCAGAATCGGCAAGCAAGATGGCAGATGACTAGCACACCTCCCAAGAGACCAGATGCAGGATCCAGGCCAGCAGGAAGGAGAAAGGGAGAGTTAGTTCTCTGCCGCTTCTCCTTCGTAGGTATCTTGTAGGTATCAAAGAGGCCATAGCTGCAAAGAGTCATTATCATGAAGACTTCGACTTCACCTAAGGAAGGGCTTAATGCTAAACCATGAAGAATCCCAACAAGGCCATGTGATCACAAAGCCTAATCATGACACTCCCCTTGAAGATGAAAGCTTTTATTCCTTCAGGAAGACAGGGTGGTTGGGTCCAGTTGGATTTCCGTGCTTTTCACTGAGGGTCTATTTTTCTTCTCCCACAGGTTTACATCACCAAGGAAAGTATCTTAGGACTCCCATTAGCACCCGCAAAATTGAATGACACCATGAATTATCAAAGGTACATCAAGATACACAGTTCTTCTCAAAAGTTTCAGAATGATGATGTCAAGGTAGACGGAGAAGGGACATGGGCTTGGCAGAGGAGAGGCAGAAAAGTGTAACCTTGGATCTATTCTAAGGCTGTGTCTTGTGAAGGTGTATTTTAGAATGATGAAAATTCTGAGAAAAGTGAGATGAAAAAATTGATATTGGACAGAGAACATTATTAAGTTTAAAATGGTAAGCAATTACCACTGCTCGGAGAGGAAACTGACTTTCATTTTCAGCAGTACAATATGTCTCAACTGTAATGAACAGTTTTCAAGTTATAGACTGCTTATGCTCCAGCAATAATTGTAAATCCTGTGAATGAACAGGCTCTTAGAACCTGCTGTATTATTCTGTAGTGCAGTGAAAAGAACACAAGAACACAAGCACAGTCAAAACACAATTAAAAGCCACAATTTGGACATCAGCTCACATGCTAGCAGGTGGGACCAGTCCCTGAGAAGGATCTCATGCTCGGTAAAGTTGCGGATCAGCAGAAGAGAGGAAGACCCTGAAAGAGATGGATTGACAGTGGCTGCCAGAATGGGTTGTGTTGATGGCATGATACCAGGGAGTGTTTCATTCTGTTATGCTTGGAGTCAACAGGAGTCTGAACTGAACTGATGACATTTCATAATGAAAACCATGAGCCTACATTATTATAGCTCAGATTATTATAGCCCTGGGAGGGTAGTGAGCGATACATTGGGCTGCTAACTGCTAAGTTAGCAGTTGAAAACCACTAGCTACGTAGTTGCAGAAAGATGAGGTTTCCTACTGCAATAAAAATTACACCCTCAGAAACTCGTAGAGGCAGTTGTAGTCTGCCCAGTAGGTTTGCTATGAGTCAGAGGGCTTTTAGTTAGTTAAACTATAGACATCTTTAGATCGAGAACTATTATTTCCTAGCAGTGAGGGATGTTAATAGACTACAAATAAATATTCAAATGTTTTGTAAATTATCTCACAAACTTCCTGTATCAGATTCCCAGACACTCTAGACACAATGGCCCAAAAGGAAATAAAGAGCAATCCAAACATTCCTAACATCTTATCCCTATATTATAGATTCTGTTTTATATGGCTGAATATAAATATAATAACACTATTTACAATGGTCATAGATCTATTTGTCTAAGATTTATTTTGAATTAACAATAAATATCTTCGCATTTCTAGCAAGACATGTTTGGCTAAAACTATTGTCTCATTGGGGCAATTACTCCCAATATTTTTTTCTGATGCAAACTGAAGCTCCACAGCACCCAACTTTGAGTAGTTGGAAAGGCAAGTCTCACAGTCACCTCACTCTGTGCACAGAGGAAGGCAATAACTGCCCATTAATAACAAGTACGTAGGAAATCATAGTTGATAGTGCAATAAATTCTCACGCACTCAGCACTCAATAACAGACAGTAACCGGAGAATTCTATCCTGTTTCAATTACACGGTAGGGGAGGAAATAGTCCAAGTGTGGACTAACTAAATATTTTATCTTTTATTTGCCTCCATCTCCACCGTTATGGTTTCTTGGTGCCTCTAGTGTTTTAATCATCATTATCACTCTACTCTGAAGCACTCTAAACTCACAAACCATAGAATCAAACAAGGCTACTCCATGGGATCTAGGATGTAAAAACAGAAGGAACATATCCATGTCTCTGTCTGAAAACATCAGCGAAAGAGGCAGGGTGAAGGAAAACAGGCAAGCCATCATCCTTCATGTAAAATTTTAAGAAACAGTTGGTAAATGCTATCAAATATCATAAAAGTGGATACCACAATGATAGGCACATATACCCAAAAGACAACTCAGTCAATTTTCTCCCCCCCCCATCCCCATATTTGCTCTATGTGTTTCTGTTAGATGCCATTGAGTCAGATTGGCTCATAGTAACTCGATGCACAGGAGAAGGAAACACGGCCCAGCCCTGCTCTATCCTCACACCTGTTCTTATGTTTGGGCCCATAGTTTCAGCCACTGTTAGGGCACTTCATCAAGAGTCTTCTATTTCACTGTCTCTCCAAAAGCATCATGTAGTCTTTTAAAAATTCTCCAATGATGTTAGTCCAGGTTGTCTACAGAAGCAAATCTAGTAACACTTACATATGTATACGAAGAACCTCCAGATCCTCAAACAATCTTCTATCAAAAGAAGGCATCCTTGCCCAGTCCAATGCAAATCCACAAGTCTCATGCAGGCTAGGAACCTCTTCAAACATGTAGGTGACACAGCAAGGTGAGGGAGACTACAGGAAGATTGCAGGCGGTCGACGTGGAGTTGAGTGGATTGGATTCAAGCTTGGTGGATATGTGGCAGGGCACCACTAGCTCTTAGAGTTGGCTGGTCCCACCCAGCTGCCCTTGGCAGCAGACACGAAGTCCCCATGAGGAGGAAAGCAAAGTGGCAGAGAGAGAGAGAGAGAGAGAGAGAGAGAGAGAGAGAGAGAGAGAGAAAGGCAGTTCCCAGAGTCCTTCACTCTCATCCAAAGGGCTGCACTCCTGACTCCACCCCTAGCCAGGAGTCATCTAACTACCACAGCTCTGCACTCTGAAAAACACATCCAGACTTCCTATGACTGAGAAGACTCAGAATGAGCATCCCTTGAGCTTGAAATGAACCAAACAAAACAGATGCCATCCAAGCCACACCAACTCCTGGAGAATCAATGTGTCAGAGCACAGTGATGCTGCATAGGGGTTTCAATGACTGGTTTCTCAAAGTGTAGCACCCAGGATTTCTTCCCTGGAGATTGAGTGGACACACACTTCCATTCTCTCCATGAAATCCAGAAAGATGATGATCATTTGCTTGAGCACTTGTAATATGAAAGATGCATGGATAGAACGGAACAGTGCTATAAATTTAATACATTGGAAAGTATTGTTTCTCAGCACAAAGATAATTTTCCTCCAAAGGAAACTTATGAGATGTTTGCTTTACATGAAAAAGAATGTAAGATCAGATTTAATCATTCTGGAATTAAATGAGAATAGAAGCAACAAAATAAAGAAGTCACTTGTGCTCAATGAAGTTGAGAAGACTTTTCTCCATGTTAATAA
Organism: Nesogale talazaci; assembly: GCA_004026705.1. Taxonomy (NCBI): domain Eukaryota; kingdom Metazoa; phylum Chordata; class Mammalia; order Afrosoricida; family Tenrecidae; genus Nesogale; species Nesogale talazaci. Next base: position 12,289 of record PVJH01018582.1, on the reverse strand, counting down.
AGAGCAATTTTGTAACTGAAATGAAATTTCCTGAGTGTGAACAATCCAGGCTCATGAAGTCACAATGCGTTAAGCATCAGGAATCTGATGTGGGACAATCATCTTCGAGGAGTCTATGCTCTTTGAGCACCATATTATTCATATACTAGATAAGACTGAGTTTGAATAAAGTATTCAAACTCAGTGAACATTATCAAAAAGCTCACGAACGGCAGAAATTATATAATTGCCTGCAATGTGGTAAAACTTATCACAGTAAATCACACCTCAAGGGATATCAGGAAACTCATGTGGCAAGGATACTCTCTGTATATGGTGGTTGTGTGAAAGACTCCACCAGGAAGAGTGATCCCACTGCTCGTCAGCGAACTCATACTGGAGAGAAACCCCATGTATGTGGTGAATGTGAAAAAGCCTTTATCAGGAAGAAGGACGTCACTGCTCACCAGCAAATTCATACTGGAGAGAAACCCCATGCATGTGGTGGATTTGGCAAAGGCTTCATTCAGAATGGACATCTCAAAACTCATCTGCAAACTCATATAGGAAAAAAACTCTATGTAGTTGGTGAGTGTGGTACAACTTTCAACTAGAAGCAACACCTTATAACGCATAAGATATTTCACACAGGAGAAAAACCCCATGCATATGGTGATTGTGGAAAAGCCTTTATCTGGAAGAAGGGCTTCACTGTTCATCAGAAAACTCATACTGGAGAGAAACTCCATGTATGTGATGAATGTAGCAAAGCCTTTATCAGGAAGAGAGACCTCACTGTTCATCAGTGAACTCATACTGGAGAGAAGCCCTATGTAGGTGTTGAATGTGGAAAAGCCTTTATCAGAAAGAAAGACCTCACTGTTCATTAGTGAGTTCATACTTGAGAGAACCCCATGTATGTGGTGAATGTGGAAAAGTCTATATCTGGAAGACTGTCTTACTGTTCACCAGCAAACTCATACTGAGGAGAAACCCCATGTATGAGGTGAATGTGGAAGACTTTATCTGGAAGACTGCTCTCATTGTTCATCAGCAAATTCATAACGGAGAGAAACCCTATGTATATTATTAATGTGGCAAAGACTTTATCAGGAAAAAGCACCTCAATGTTCATCTATGAACTCGTACTCAAGAGAAACCCCATGTATGTGGTGAATGAGGAAAAGCCTTTTTCAGGAAGAAAAAGCTCATTGTTCACCAGAAAACTCATCCTGGAGAGATTGAACCCCCATGTATGTAGTGAATGTAGTGTATGTAGTGAATGTAGCGAAAGGCTTCATTCAGAAAGCATGTCTCAAACTCATCTACAAATTCATACTGAGAAAAACCTTATATGTGGTGAGTGTGGTAAAGCTTTCAGCCAGAAATGATGCCTTCAGCACATCAGAGATTTCACAAAGGAAATAAGCCCTTTGCATGAATTAAATGTGGAAAATCTTTTATGTGGAAGTCAGTTCTCATGAAACATGAGAAAATTCCCAACAAGAAAGCCTTTCATTGGAGTTAGTGTAACACAGCTGTCAAAAAAATAGGAAGAGGTGCTAGAGTTTGCCTTGGTCCAAGTGTGGGAACAGACACTTGTGACTTACCATATGGGTAAGAACTCATGTTCTGAATTACTGTACCTCTACTGACTTGGCCCACTACTGTAGGAGATAGCTTTCCAGATTTCCACAGGGTGCATGGGTACCTCATTGCTCTTTCAGTTTTCAGTGCCTAAAAGAGAGCTGAACCTGGTGTTTCTGGATCACAGCTATCCCAAGCAGTTGAGTACCCACCCAGATGCAGTTGTGCCTGTGTGCCTGTCCTGCCTGCATGCTCTTTGTTACCCCCCCCCCCGACATCACAGAAGTACCATAAAATAAGAATAAAGAAAATAGAAGATGTATGAGAACAATCCAGAGGATGCACTGACAATAGCAAACCTCAGCCTCCACAACCCTGAGACCAGAAGAAGTAGATGGTGCCCAGCTTCCAGTGCTAATTACTCTAAAAGGGATAATAAAAGAGGATCCTGAGTCCAGTGGGAGAATAAAGTGGAATAAAATCAAAAATAATAAAATAGATCAAGCTTACTGGTCTGAAGGAGACTTGAAATCCCCAGACTATGGCCTTTAGTGACTCGTCACACTTGGACCTGTACTCACTCCTCTGACTCAACTTTCAGCGCAACAGTATACAGGCTTGGAATGGAAGAATAACATCTGAGAGATATACATTCCTTAGAATGATCAACTGTAAAAATCAAAAGGACAACATTTGCTTATGGATAAAAACTCTGTTTTGTTTTGTTTTGGGGGCCATCACTGCCCTCTGGTGGTGGGAGTAGGAGGCCCAGCCTTGCTTCTGGAGAGTTGGTGCTGGATTTGAACCAACCTATTTGGTTGGTTCAACCAAATAGGTTGGTTCAACCCAGTAGGCCGTAGTCCCGTGCACAACTACTATGCCACCGAGGCTCAGCCCAGGATAAAAACTCTTAAAAGCAAGAAGGAACAAGAAAGAAGGATGAATAATAAGATAAAAACAAAGGGAGGGCGGAATTGGGAACAAGGCTGGTGTATCTTGGGGAATGCAATCGAAGTAAGAATTGTTGAATGGAAAACCAATTTACTCTCTAGAGTTCTAAATCATAAAAAAGGAAAAAAAAACACATCCAGGAAAAGTTTAATTTCCATTTGATAACTTTCCCAATCCCACCCCACTCTTTGTATTCTAAGAATTCTTCTCTTCCAAATTTTCTGGTTTTTTTTCATCCCAGACCTCTTTGGATTTTTTTGTTGCACATAGCTGCACCCACAGACAATTTATATTGAACTTGCATAGATAGTTACATGTTTAAAATGGAAAATGGAGCAATGAAGTAGATAACTTTAAATTGATTGCTGTGTCATTAAAACCCACTGGCAAGAAGTCTACTCAGACTCCTAGTGACCCAACACAGGATTTCTGAGCTTATAATCTTTATGGAAGTGATGGTCTCACTTTTCTCCTGACGACAGGCTGGTGGCTTTGAACCACTAACATCATGGTGAGCTACCCAATGCTTACTTGACAGCACCACCAGCACTTCTCCACTATGAAAAGTAGACACTGACTTGGGGAACATCAGGTCCTTCTTCCGGAAGCTGACCATGTTGTAGAACTGAGTTTGAAGTCAAGGGACTGAGTGTCAATTGTGGCTAATCCTATGTGTCCTTGGAAAGTTACATGGCCTCTTTAATTTCCTAAATTATATGGGAAGAGATAGGCATTCCCTTTTTTACATTACATAAATTTGATATTCAAAAAATACCCACATAATATTTCAAATGTAAAATAACGTTTTTGCTAGTCTCTGAGTTCTCTTGATCTCTGCATCTTTTGACACAACTAATTTCCCTCAGAGTATGAAAAGGCTTAAAAATCTATAATAGTTTCAGGACATTGCCTGAGGTAATCTTAGAAAACATTCTTTGACCAATGAGGACCCTATTAATCCAAAACAAGCAAACAAAAAGTGAGAATAACAAAAATGCTTTGCCACTGAGTTGATTCTCCTTATTCTTACCCCATGGAACAGAGTAAAACTGCTCCATGAGTTGTCATGGCTGTAATCTTTTGTATTTAAATAGTCTTATTGGTCTTATGTGAACAAAGTTCATATATCGTATAGTTCTATAGCTCCATCATATCAAAAATAGTTGTGAGATCATCACCACAAACAATTTTACAACATTTTCTTATCTCTTGTACTCATTGATAGTATCTTCCCCTTCTCCCCAATCTTCCTTGCCATGCTCGCAAGAAGCCAGGAACCCAGTTACTGTCCTTATAGATTTACCTATCCTGATTTGAATATGCAGAAAACTACAAAGTCAAAACAAAACAAAACTAACAATGATAAACAAGTATAAGAGAGGAAAATTCTCAATAGAGAAGAAAGTAGAAAGCATGTAAAGAAAACTAGGACAAATTTAAACGGATCATAACAAAGATCAAATGATAAAGTGTTGAATTGCAACCTAACTGCAATATCAAGAATCCACTTTCTAGATGGGCTCCAGTCTTTGTGGGTGCGAATGACTATGTCTTTTTGTTGTTGTTATTGCCACCAACTGACTTCAAAGGACCAACCATTGAACTAATACCATAGTGTAAACTCTCTGTACAATGAATGATCATAAAGTGATAACTAGGAATGTTAAAGCTCAAATCCCTTGCCACTACATAGATTATGACCTATGACAATCCTCAAGGACACAGAACTGGCCCATTTTTAAGGCCATCATATTTATGGAAACAGGCTGCCACATCATGCTCCCAGGAAGCAACTGTTGGGATTAAACTCCAGCATCCTGTTAGGAGCTAAGTGTCTAATCACTGTGCCACCGATATTCCGTCAACTAGATATACCATTAAACGTTAGATGATTAAGCTCTGTGCTACAATATCAGAGGGAGTGAAAGGAACCTTGTGGTTTGTTAGGTTAGTAACCTAAACACGAAACCAAACCCACTGCCATTGAGTTGGTTCCAAATCACACGAACTCAATACAGGGTTTCCTAAGATGTCTAAGAAATAGCTCTTGTTTTGACTAAGGACTAGCTAGTGGGAGTAAACTGCCCACCTTGAGATTAATCTGTATTTGACAGCTCCACCAAGGCTTTGGCAGCAAACACCTTAGTCAATCTTCTCATGGTCCAATCTGACCTTTAAGAATAAGCATCAGAGAGTCAGGATCACTGGTCCAAGTTCAGTGTGGAGAATTTGAAGCAGGAAATACATCCCAGGTGCATTGTGGTTGATACTTCATCCATTTGGGTGATGAGGGCGATGACAACTGCTATTACTTTTTATTTCCTGGATTGACAAATTGCTAAGCATTTTTCTGACTGAGAATGGTAACTGGGAAGCTTGCTCTACTGGATCAAGGAACAGATAGGATCTTCCCCCACCCAAAAAGTGAGCCAGGAAATGATTAGAGCTGTGACTATCCCCAGATGGACTTCCTCTGCGCCACAAGAGCACCCTTTCATTGTCAGTCCTGCTGTTGCCTGCATGTTGGTAGCAGAATTGTGCACTGGTTTCACGGTTGTTTTCCCTTGTCTTAGAGCTGGGCCAGCCTGCTTGCTCATTCTGGAGGCACCAGAGAACTGACAGCTGAGATGTTGCCAGCAGCTATCTATCAGCTTGGGCAGAAGGGCGAAGGGGGAGGGACCTAGGTGGGGCCCAACTCAGCAGCTGTTTCAGCCTGCCTTCCCTCTTGAGTTCAAGGCACACTTCTCCCACAACTGACTGTCTTTCAAAGAAGGCAGCTTCCTATGTGGAAAGCAGACCTGTAAATCCCAAGGCAGACAGAGGGGTGCAAAACAGCAGTGCTCATCCTGAATAGGCTTGACTCTTCCATCTGAGCAGAGTGGAACTCACTCCAAATATACATGGCCCATCCCAGACAAACCTGGAGTTGGGCTGGAGTCACTAGAGTTGGGCGATGCACAAGCCCGGCAGACAGAGTGGCTGCCATCTGTCTCACACCTCATGGTAACTGGTATAGCACAGAGGGTGGTGTCTTCCCATGGGAAGAACTTCTGGCTAGATTCTAAATGAGTGGGGGAATGCACTGGCCCTGTGACAGATGAGCTATGTGACCTGCAGCCAACTATTGGATTCCACTCTAACTCTTGGAAATCCCAGGTATGCTAGTCAAAAAGTTTCATAGGTTTCCCTGGTAGTCAGCGAGTCAACTCAAGGGAGACAGATCACCAGGCCTTTCTGTTAAAGAGCCCGAGGGTCTGTAGGTTAACCTTTGGGTACTGTTGCTATGAGGTGCTGTCCAGCTGATCCTGTACAACAGGACAAAATATCGCCTGACCCTACACCATCCTCACAATAGTTCCTGTGTTCGAACCCATGGTGGCAGCCACTGTGTCCATCTGTCTTGTCGAGGGCCTTTCTCTTTTTCACTGTCCCTTGCCTCTAGTCTGCATGATGACCTCCTCCAGGGACTGTTCTCTCTTTGTGACGTGTCCAAAGTACTTGAGACAAGGTCTCCCATCAGTGCTTCTAAGAAGCACTCAGCCTGCATTTCTTCCAAGACCCATCTGTTGGTTCTTTAGGCAGTCCATTGTCATTTCAATATTCTTTGCCAGCATCCTAACACCAACGGATCAATTTCCCTTTGATCTTCTTTATTCGATGTCCAATTTTCATATGCATATGAGGCGATCAAAGATCCCATGGCTTAAGTCAGGCACATTTTAGCCCTGGAAGTACGATCCTTGCTTTTCCAAATGTTAAAGAGGTCTTCTGCAGCAGATCGACCCCATGCAGTGCGTCCTTTGTTCTCTTGATTACTGCTTCCATGAGCATTGATTGTGGGCCCAAGCAAGATGACACCTTTGACAATTTTAAGCAAGTACATGCCAACTCATGGATATCAGAGTGATGCAGACTAGAACGTCTCTGCTAAGTGGTCTTTCAGAAACTGATCTTAAGGCCTGTGTGAGGACATGCTGAGAGTGGGTTCAAATTACCAGCCAGGTGATAACTAGGGGGATCCTTGAAGCTCCTTGTAGCACTGCTGCTGGGATTACCAAGCGGAAGCCTGAATCATTGTGACCAGTGTATTGAACAGGCACTGCTGGTCAGACCCTGGGCAAAGTCTAATACTTAAATCAACCTACTTACTCCTCAGAACAAAGCTGTAATGACATCTGCAGAATCACTAGTTTGCAGAGGAAGAAGGTAATGATCTTCTGCTCTAAAGGCTGACTGACAAAAACAAAACAAAAACAAATTTGCTGTCATCGGGTCAATTTGACCTAGTGTGACCTGATAGGACAGAGCAAAAATGTTCCTGTAGTTTTCTATACCATGAATCTTTACTGGAGGACAACTTCTCATCTTTCTTTCTAGGAAGAACTGGTGGTTTTGAGCTCCTAGACTTTTGGTCACTGGTACCCCCAATTGATAATCCACTATACCAGCATGGTCTACTGGTGAAATCCTACTATAATCTACAGGGGGTCACTCTGAATAAAAATTAACTTGATGGCATAAACCCAAACCAAGTTTGCTGCTATCAAGTTGATACTCATTCATAGTGACCCCGTCAGACAGCCTAGAACTACCCGTATGGGTTTCCAAGAATATAAATCTTCATGGGAGTAGAAAGCCCCATTTTTCTCCCAAGGGACAGCAGGTGGTTTTGAACTGCTGACCTTGCAGTTACCAGCCCAACTGGAAACCCCCACAACACCAAGGCTCCTACACCTAACGACAATGAGGTTAATTAACTTCTCCGAGGCCTCCTTTAATAAGGTCATCAAACTCACTTTTATCTGCTTTCAGTCATGCAAAGAATGCCAATGGCTCCATAGAACCAGGCTTCAAAGGACCTGGGCTTGGGCTGCCCTGTAATTTCTTGTGTCTGGAATTTCCACAGGAAATTTGGAAAAATACCTGAAAATGACTATGAGGTCCCCTCTCCCCAAGAAAGTAGTGGGTCTGCCTTCTTTGAACACTATGTCCACCACATAGTGGGCATAGTTGTTCCAACTCGTAGTGCCCCTTGTAATGCAGAGTAGAACTGCTCCCTGGGGTTTCTGAGGCTGTAAATCATTTCAAGAGTGATAATCTATCTCATCTTTATCTTGCAGAGGATCTGATGGGTTGAACCACTGACCTTGTGGTTAGTAGCCTGGTACTGAACCCTCTCTGCCACCAGGGCTTCTGTTTGAACATAAGAGGCACTTGAATGATTCCCTTATTGGTGGTGGCACATGCTGAAGTGACAAATACCACCTGCCACAATCTACCTAGAGTTACCTTTCCTGTTCTGCATGTTGTTATGGATTGAATTGTGGCTCTCAAAATGAGTGCTGTAAGTTCCACTATGTTGCTACAGTGTATCTCTGTGCTAATTCCAACACACAGGGACCCTATAGGATTTAGGCTAAGCTGTCATCTTTATGGACTCAGGATGCCATATCTTTAGTCAATTCCAATTCACAGTGATCCTACAGGACTTTCTTAAGAGTCTTTCCCAAACTAGCCTCTCTCCTAAAAAGCAGAATGGTACAGCTTTCCCCCCATAGAACAACCGGTTCCAGTTACCAGTCTCTTCTTTCTGAGCTAAATGCGTACCCTTTGCTCTCTCCATATAGTTAGGACCGCATTTGTCAGTTGGGTTTGCGTTCTTATGTAAATGAGGCAGTATTAGTGTAGGATGAATCTGAAATCCATTTCTTTTGAGATTTTAAAGGACACACTAAGCAAATAGCCAAAATGCACAGATGGTGAAAAATAGCAACCAGTGCAGGGCAGAAAATTTCATGCCATGTGAGCGCTTCAAGTTAGCAAAAGCAATGGAGGAAAAGAGACAACAGCCTTCCTTCCAGATCTGACAGAGAAGAAACCTTCCTCCCGAAGGAGCATGTCAGAAGAAGAAGAAGTAAAGAAAGTCCTTGGCCTGTCTTTGTCTCCTTAACAGTGGAAAATCTATTTCTGTTTGCTTGAGCCATCATTTGTGTTACAACAAATGCCTGTTACAACAGTGCTGGCTGACCAAGACCTGCATCTTTCCTGTGATGGTCTCTCCCCCTCACCTGCCAGACCAAGTGTGGCCAAAGATTTCAATATGGTGCACTTAGGCTGGAATCTCTGTCCTCTCTCTTTTCACGCATCCTTCTATCTTTCTAGAATCCTTCTCTCTTCCAGATGAGAAGCAAGCTCTAATCTTTCAGGTTCTTACTGATTTTTTTTACCTTCCTATAAGTCTTCATACAGTACTCTCCCTCCCCAGTCATCTCTCCTTTTCTCTATTTTTAAGGAACCTGGTGTGATAGTACCTACCTTATCTCATTCCAATTATGAGCCTATCCCATTCCCCTGGCTTTGAAACACTGAACTCTATCTCCTTGTTCACACATTGTCTCATGCCCCCTGGTGGAGTGGTGATGCATTGCCATAAACTATGCATTGAAATCATCTACAAGTTTAATTTGTACTGAATTTCTAGAGGATGCTATGTTAAAAATTTTCCAGCATCTACAAACTTTACATTCAAAATAGCACTATTGTTAATCAAAAAAGCAACTGTTAAGCCTATAAGATATGGAAAATAAATGAGCTTTTCTGAGCATGGATCTTGGAAAACCCTTTAGATGCTATAAATACATATCATGTGGATGCAGTTGAAGAGTGTAATACATATCTGTCATCATTTTCTAAGGATAAAAGAGCATAATTTACATGAAAATAGAGAAAATATTACATAAAGTTCCAAATTTATCATGAATTAGACATTAGCGCCTACATTTTTCTAATATTTCCCCCACTATAATTCAGAATGTTTAATGCTCTTATTTCCTTAAACATAGCAGGAGTGTTTAGATTTATAATTAGAGGACAAGGTTACCAGGAAGCCTTCCCAACCCCACCTCCCAGGAACTGCAGCTATGCATGTGGATTTTTTTCACCCCTGAAAGAAAAGATGATGAGAAGGAAGCAGTGACTCTTCGAAAGAGATGTCTCCAGTCATCACTTGATATGCATAGGCCTGTCTTGTCCCATCCCCTCACCAACTTATCCATTGAAATTGTCGAGTAATGCATGTTGTTGCTGTAAGGTGCTGTCAAGTCAGATCTGATGCACTGTGAGCTTGTGTACAACAAAAGTTGGACACTGCGCAGTCCTGTACCAGTCTCACAATTGTTCTTACATTTGAGCCCGTGGTTGTAGCTACCATGACAATCCATCTTCTCAAAGGTCTTCCTCTTTTTCGCTGCCTCTGTACTTTATCAAGCATGATGAAGGGCCTTCTCCAGGGGCTGGTCTCTCCTGACCATATATCTAAAAAACTCGATATGAAGTCTCACCGTCCTTGACTCTAAGGGGCTCTCTACCAGCACCTCTCCCAAACTAGTCCATGATGCTTTCAATGTTCTTCTTCAGCACAACAGGTCAGGTACATCGATTGCTCTTCTGTCTTCCTTATACAGTGTCCAACTTTCACACGCATATGAGGTGATTGAAAATATCCTGGCTTGAATCAGGCACACTTTAATCCTTCAAGTAACTTCCTGCTTTGCAACACTTTCGAGTGGTTTTGTGCCACAGATGAGTATGGCAGAGTCATCTCTTCTGGGATGAAGGTCCTGCTCTCTAACAAAAAGCTTTCCTTCCACAAAGTTGTAGGGTTTCCCAACTTCATCTAGCTTTAGACAGAACTGTTTTTCATCCTTATTTACCCTCCGGTGCCTGCCATGTGGTGCCGATGCTATCACTGCAACATCACTTGTCATTTACACCCAGGTATAGGCCACCATCACAGAGACCTGAACAACAGCACACTATGCTTTCCTGATTATCGTGGAACCATGCTTAAGAGTAATACCCTTTTAAAAAAAATACTAAGTGAGGGGCTGAGCCCCATTGGTATAGTGGTTGAGTGTGGGACTGCGGCCCACTGGCTTGGCGGTTCAAATCCAGCAGCAGCTCTCCAAGAGCAAAGCTGGGTCTCCCACTCCCATCAGAGGGCAGTGATGCCCAAAAACAAAAACAAAATACTAAGTGAAATTTCACGGCTTGTACACCCTTGTTCAGATTTTCAGGTAAACAAGTTTTAGCTGCACTCTGTGTTAACTGGTACCATCTACTTTACATCTTTAGTGTTGATCCTAATACCAGGAATTAGAAGGTATTGTCCGATGCCTGTTTGGAAAGCCCACCACTCACCTGCCAAGGTGTCATATTGTGGTGGTCTACCTGTTGTGGTGACAATGGAATCTAAGCCAATGGTATTTCACATCATAGCAGGGTTATCAGTGGATCTGTGGTGGCCAGGTTTCAATGGAGCTTCCAAGTTAAGACAACCTAGGAAGAAAGGCCTGACTAGCTACCTCGAAATCAATGGGTCAGTAGAAGCTTTATGACTAGCAGCAGAGCATTGTCAGCTGTAGTGCTGGAAGAGGAGTCCCCCAGGTGGGAAGGCACTCAAAATGCAACTGAGGGAGTGTTGCCTTCTCTAACGAGCAGTGACCTTTGTAATGTGAAAGGAGTGGAGCTTTAAGGATCTTCATTTACTGATGCGGCATGACTCACAATGAAGGTAACTGAAAACGCCCACTAGTAATTAGAATGTAGAATGTATGAAATATTAATACAATAAAACTCAATGTGGTCAGAGCAGAAATGGAATGTTTGGATATAAATATCCTAGACATCCATCAGTTGAAATGGCCAATGGACTTGGAATGGCCATTCTGAATCAGACAACCATTTGATCTGTCAGTCAAACCCTCCGACTCCCAGTAGATCATTTTCTGACACAAACCTAGAAGATGAGTCCCTCGACTGGAAAGCATTCGAACCACAGGACCCATAGTACTGAACATAAGCAGACCAAAGGGCGTGAAGATGGAGCGGACTGGTCTGGTCTGTTTGATATGGGTTACCATGGATTTGCAACTGCCTGGATAGAACCTATGCAAACCTCAGCAACATGATAAATAAGCATATATAATAGTTGTAAATTTTATAGCTCACAACCAAATGCTCTTCCTACTTTTGCTTAAGAAATGTCTGCCCAGACTCTCTGGATTCTCTTACACATACTTGGAGAGCACCTGTCCAGAAGTTAGTACAGAGAGGAAGTTAGTATTCCAGGGAGAGAGAAAAAATGATGTGGAGACCTGAGTTTCCTGGACAGATCAGATCATTAGGCTTCAGGTATGATAGAATTTAAAGACATGCCTCAGGACAAAATCTCTTCCCAGAGATCAAGATCATCTAAAATGTGTCTTAAGTGAGGTGTCTTCAGGCTCTGTTAGTATCGGGGTCAAGGCCAGATAGTTGTGGTTGGAGGTGCCATTGAGTCTGTTGCAACACATAGGGACACTGGGCACAAGAGAACGAACACGATCCATTCCTGCACCCTCTTCACAATGGCTCCTATGCCTGAGCCCCTTGTGGCAGTCACTGTAGAAAAGGCTCAAATGAAAGAACACTAACCAGATGCTAATTTTTGCTCAGAGTGGAGTCTTGTATCCGATTGTCCTTTATTGACCTAATTGAGACTGTGACACGTGTGCCACAGCCCCAAGAAGGCGTGATGCAATTGCTTCCTGAGGGTAGAGATGTTGGAGGAAATAGCTCACAAACACAGCACACAGGTGGCTTTTAAGGACACAGACCCGTGACATGACAGAAGCACTGCCTTGAACAAGTATGTGGGACATATGGAATATTTTCCAGGAATGGCATCCTTGGCTCTTCTGCTGGTGGCCCCTTTCCTGAGGAACCCACGGGC
>PVJH01018581.1:0-44815 GCA_004026705.1 Nesogale talazaci | reverse complement strand
ATGGGGAAAGAGATTAATGTGTATACTTATAGGGTTAGTAGTAGGACAACAGATGGGCATTGGACCTCCACTCAAGTATCTCCTTGGTTCAAGAACACTTTGTTCTATTAAATTGGCATTCCAAAATGCTCACCTTTCCGACATGATCACTGAAGACAAATGTGTGCATAAGCAAAGGTGGTGAAGAAGCTGATGGTGCTGGCTATCAAAAGATGGAGCATCTGGGAACTTAAAGGCTTGAAAGTAAATAAGCAGCCATCTAGCTCAGAAGCAAGAAAGCCCACATGGAAGAAGCACACTAGCATGTGGAATCATGAGGTGTCAAAGGGATGAGATATCAGGCTTCAAGAACTCAAAAGCATAACTTTGCATGCTCACTTTCCTGATATGATCCCTGAGGACAAATGTGTGCACAAGCATATGTGGTGAAGAAAGCTGATGGTGCCCGGCTACCAAAAGATATAGCGTCTGGGGACTTAAAGGCTTGAGTAAACAAGCGGTCATTCAGCTCAGAAGCAATAAAGCCCACACGGAAGAAGCACACCAGCCTGTGTGATCATGAGGTGGTGAAGGGATCTGGTGTCAGGCATCAATGAGCTAAAATTATATTATTATTATTGAGGGGAAGTACAGATTGGGGACCCAAAGCCCATCAATAGGTGAGGTGACATCTTTTGCAGAGGGATTACAAGGAGTAGATGAGTCAGTTAAGATACAGGGTAGGAGCTATGAAATATGCAACCTTCCTCTAGTTCCCATGCTGCCTCCCACCCACTATCATGGCCCCAATTCTACCACATAAATCCAGCTAGACCAGGAGATGTACAGTGAAGTTGGAAACATGGGAAACTTAGGATAGATGATCCATCAAGACTAGTGATGGGAGTGGTAATACCAGGAGGGTGGAGGGATGGAGGAATGGAGAGGGAGAGCCAACTTCAGGGATCTACACTTAGCCTCCTCTCTGGGGCATGGACAACAGGGAAGTGAGTGTTGGGACACATTGTACAGTGTACAGGATGAAAAAATAATTTGTAAATTACTAAGGGTTCAAGGGGAAGGGGGGGAGGAAGGGTAATATAGGGAGGAGATAATGGGGGCCTGGAGGGAGGGAGACTGTTTTGAGAGTGATGATGGCAATGGGTGTGTAAAAGTGGCCTGAATACAACTGATGTTGTTAGGGATTGTGATGGGAGTTGTAGGGGGCCCCCAATAAAATGATTAATTTTTTTAAAAAGGGGGGGGGAGGGAAAGGTGAGGATTTTTTTAAGGAGCTTGTATCAAGGGCTCAAGTGGAAAATATTGGGAAATGTATGTGGAAATATGTGTGCAAATGTGCTTGATACAAATGATGTACTGAATGTTGTAGTAGCTGTAAGAGCCCCCAATAAAATTTAAAAAAAGAAAAAAAAAGAAAAGGTGGACGATTGGAGAACAATAATAGAAGTGGACATGTGAGGGTGCTTGACGAATATGCTTATTTATATATTGTGAAAAACAATGTATGAGCCCCCAATAAAATGATTGGAAAAAAAAAGGTGAGCCACAGAAAATAGCTTAGTTGGTTGACATCTCTGCCATCTTGAATGAGTTAGATTTATCATTACAAGGACCAAGTACAACATGCTTCAATTTGTCTGAGAAGATCCTATCATTCCAAATGAAAATTGGATCAAAATAAATGTACGTATTGCCTATCTTATCTGTTTTGTTTTTTTGAGGAATATGACATTGAACCAGACAACAGGATTATGGTGATAGTTTCTGTGAAAGAACACTTGCACATGCTTGCAGACAAATTTCATCATACGTTCCGAATCTACCTGACACCCCATTTGCACTTGTCAGAAGTCCACTCACCTGAGACAGCACAAGAGGTCCACTCACCTGAGACAGCACAAGAGGAGTTCTTTGAACTTACTAACAGTGTTACAGTGCAAACTGATTTCTCTACATTGCCAGTTATAAAATTCTGGATTGTGTTTGCAGTCTTATCCTGTTCTGTCTGACACTGTATTGTGGCTTTTTCTTCCATTTCTAACAACTTATCTTTGGGAAACAGTGTTTTCCAGTTTTTTTTGTTATCAAGTTTAAATACAGAAATAGACTTGTGGAAGATGATCTTCATTGTGTACTTTTTTATCTGCACTCATGTGTGTGGATTCTTTACCAAACCTATAAATATGGGCATCCTTCAATTCACTATTCAATAGCTGTTTTCTTTGGATATCTATGTATGTATATATTCATATATTATTATTACTATTCCTTATATTTGAGGGGATATTCCCCAAAAACGTGTTTTTTCAAAGCTATATATTTAATTTATTTTACGCAACAACCTTATCACCTTCAAAGTACTCTCCTTTACACTTAATATATTTGTCAAATCTGTGATTCCATTCTTTTTATTTTATTTTCTAATCATTTTATTGGGTGCTCTTACAATTCATACATACATCTATTGTATTCAAAGCACATTTGTGCCTTTGATGCAATCATCATTCTCAAAATATTTTCATTCTACTTAAGCCCTTGGTATTGTCTTCTCCTTTTCCCACTCCCTCCCTGCTTCACCCCTCCCTCATGCACCCTTGATAATTTAAAAATTATTATTATTCTGTCATACCGAACACTTTCAGATGTCTCCCTTCACCCACTTCCCTGTTGTCCATACCCCAGAAAGGAGGTTGTATGTAAATCCTTATAATTGGTTACCCCTTTCTACTCCACCTTCCCTCCATGCTCCTGGTGTCGCCACTCTCCCCACTGTTCCTAAAGGGATCATCTGCCTGGGATTCCCCATGTTTCCAGTTCCTATCTGTACCGGTGTACATCTTACATCGTCTGGTCTAACTGGATATGTAATATAGAATTCAGATCATGATAGAGGAAGGGAAGAAGCATTTTAGAATAAGGGACAATTGCACATTTCATCGTTGCTATACTGTGCCCTGACTGGCTCATTTTCTCCCCATGATCCTTGTGTAAGGGGATGTCACTTCCCTGCACATGAACCTTGGGTCCCCAATCTGTCTTTCCCCTCATTTGTAGTGATATAATTTTTAGTTCTTTGCTACTTGATCCCTTTGACGTTTCATGATCACCTAAGCTGGTGTGAGTTTTATTGCTTCTGAGCTAGATGGCTGCTTGTTTACCTTCAAGCCTTTAAGACCCCAGAAGCTATATCTTTTGATAGCCGAGCACCACCAGCTTTCTTCACCACAATTGCTTATGCACACCTGTGTCTTCAGCGATCATATCTGGAAGGTGGACATGCAATGATATGATTTTTTTTCTTTAATGCCTGATAACTGCTTTCATTGATACCCCATGGTCATGCAAACTGGTGTGCTTCTTCCATGTGGACTTTGTTGCTTCTGAACTATATGGCCTATTGTTTACTTTCAAGCCTTTAAGATCCCAGAAGCTGTATCTTTGATAGCCAGGAACTATCAGCTCTCTTCACCACTTTTGTTTGTGCAGAAATATTTCTTCAGTGATTGTGTTGGGAAGGTGAGCAACAAGGGATGCCAATTTAATAGAACAAAGTGTTCTTGAATTGAGGAAGTACTTGAGTGGAGGTCCAATGTCCATCTGCTGCATTAATATTAACCCTATAAGTATATTCAAGTAGATCTATTTTCCCACCATCATATATAAATATATTTACCTATGCTCATGCCTGTATTTAGACCTCTGTAAATGCTCTTTGCCTCCCAGTTCTTTCCTCTATTTCCTTTTATTTTCCTTTTGTCCCACCATTCTTCTTATCTTTCATTTGAGTTTCAGTAATTTCTCTCTGCTACATTGCTCTTACTCAATTCTTGGAAGCATTTTTCAAACTCATCTGTTTGGGTGGCTGATAGCACCTTCCTCATTTTTCCCTTCATCTCTTCAGCAACATCAAATTGCTATCCTTTCATGACCCTCTGTATTCTTGGTACCCATCAGAAGTTGCAAGAGCAGGGTCAGGTGAATCAGGTACACAGGGCAAGAAAAGCATGCCTTTTTGCCAAAAAAAAATGGCACACTGAGATGCTTGCCTGAGTAGGTGCATTATGGTGGTGCCAAAACCAGTCCCCCATCTGCCACAAATAAGGTTTTTTTGGTCACACACTATTACATAATCACTTCAGAACCTCTGAATAGAACACTTGATTAACAGTCTGACCTGGTGGAATGAACTCCAAATGGACAAATCAATATTTTTATCTGTTTGGGGAGTTGAAAAACATTCACCTCTTTTGAAATGAGAAAACCAGTCATACACTTGAGTTTTTCCCAAAGTGCTTTCATTGTTAACTGTGTTCAATATCACAACAGTTTCTGAGACATATTTCCTGAGCAGGAAACAAAATTTTACAGTTGCATGCTATTATCTTATACTGGTGATCACAAAAAATGAGGTTTGAGTGAAACTGCTTTCACAAAAAATTTCACTGTGACCAGGACCTTTCCCAGGTGACATACTGGGTGCTCTAACTCAAAGTAAGTTTCCCAGTGCTTGCCTAGGAAGGAAAAGAGGAGTACTATGAAATTTCCACTCTGCCCTGTGCAATTCTGGCTTTTCTTGTGTACCCCCTACTGTAATAGTATTCACCTTTATTACCCTTAACTCTTGTGAATTTCACATAAATCATATTGTGCTGGCATCCCCCGTATTTTACATGACCTTTCCTTTCAGTCAAGTTAATATATGCCACCCCTCTAAATGATTGTTTTCCTTCTGCATTTCACTTCAATTTCGAAAACTTCAAATTTTCCTACATTCATACTTCATACATTTCATGTCACTATTACTGGGTGTTTGTAGCTGTTTCTCTTAATTTTTAAGTTATCACATGAGCAAAAGAAAATCTAGAAAGAAAGCTTTATGCCATAAATGTCCACTCTACCGTAAAGCAGCTCTTTCCCAATCATTTTGAATTCCTTCCACTCTGAAGACTTCATCTTCCAACACTATCAGACAATGTTCTGCTGATGTTCATATGCAATGTTATGACATCCAAATCTTTTACAAGGTGATTGTCACGTCCTTCTTCCTAGTTTGTGTGAATCTGAAAGCTCTGCTGCAACTTGTTCCTGTTGGTAATTGAAATGTGGTGGCATAGCTTCCAGTAGAAGCAAAGCAAGAGGTAAGCTACCACAGTTTCACAAAGTGAAACGTGAACATGATATACAGCAGTGGTTTATAAACAGAGCTGAATCCGAACTGCTCCAGAAGCAGGCCACACCTGGTCATTCAAGACCTGAAAGATCTTGAGCTTTCCCTGGAGTTGCTCAAATGCAACCAGACTTGGTAATCATTGGACTATCGCTAATGTTCTAGTCCGTAATGAGCGATACTTGTTAACAGAGTCTATTCTGCAATACATGAGCACCATTTAATTTTCTTGCTCTGTCTCCCACAGCATTCACTCTTTTTCAGCTACTGGGTTTAATAATTCATTGCAATGGCCACACAGACAATGCTCACAATTATGAGGTTTATTGTGGGAATACTCAGAATTGGAGTTGTTCAATCAGCACATGCTACAAAGTTCTTTGAGGGCTGCTAATAAATACCCAAAGAGCATGCCACTCTGCTGTAATCCTCCATACAAAGGTATTCAGGTATAGCTCCACAGGTAAGTGAACTCCTGAGGCACTCTATTCCAGTAAGCGTAAACTAGTGGATGCTCAGCTCCTGCTCCATAGGTCAGAAAACCCAGATTCTGACGCAAAGCACACAACTAGAAGTCCACTGCTCTGACTCATACTCTGCTTCCTGTTCTGCTGATCCTCTGTTACTCCTCTGAAATGAAAGCTGTCTTCTGAGACAAAGAAGTTCCATGCTCAGCATCTCAGGGTCCAAAAGTAGTGCGAACCTCTACCTGCTTCTTGGACAGCTCATTTTATTCCCGGCAGGAGGGCAATCACATTGAATCCTGTTAACAAGCACTCACAAATGAATCCTATCAGTTTTTCCCCTACCTTCTCATACCCAGATCCAGCAGGAAAATATCATTTGGTGGGAGTTACTGAGACCCCAGTTAGAAGAATCACACTAAATAATTCACTGCCCTGCAGTTGCAACCAACCCTTTCCTGGATTCTCTTGTGTTCTGCATGCCCCAAACCAGCCAGATCTAACATCCGAGAGGGATTTGTTGCATTAGCCATAGAAACAGATGCTTCTTGTGCTCCAGGAATCACAGGTGCTTTCTGATCTCTGAGGCAAACCTGTTGGTATTGGCCTCCACAAGTGAGGGGAGTAGGTTGGGGAGCATCCTCCTGCCTCCTCCAGCTACTTTCAATGTACCCTCTTTCAACCAAGCCTGAGATCCCTAACCCTTTGCTCTGGAGACAACAGCAGCAGGCCTGCCAGAGGCCATGTGATACAAGAACTCAAGTCACACTGGGGAATCTGCAAGGGAGGGAGCCACCATAATGACCCTCTGGTGTCTTGGAAACCACACATGTAGGGAAGCTTGACTTTAGTTCCTGGACCAAACCCTGAGGAAAGAGTACTTAGAGAGGTAATCCAGCCCAGTCTTTACCTGGATTGGGAGGTATAAGCAGGTAATTGTTTCTGGTTCCCTGCAGTACAAATGAGGATGAGTGTCTCCATAGGTAAGTGTGTCCAGAGGCAAGCTCAACTGCAACTTTAGATGATAGACCTTTGCCTGTGACTTCCGTTTGCTTGACTTGCCTCCTCCAAAGGCCAGATCATATTCTCACTTCACAATAGCTACAATAGTAATGACACTATGATTAATTAAGGACCAGATATATGATAGGCCCAATGATAAAGTCTTTGAGACCTGTTGTTTTATTTAATGCTTGTAACAACCTTTTATGGTGGTAGCATAGTTAAGTGCCATTCAAGTCGCTTTTGACCTATAGCAACCCTATGCACAACATGATGAAACACTGCCTGGTCCTGCACTAGCCTCACAATTTTTCTTATATTTGATCTTGTTGTTGCTCTTATCCAGGGCCTTCCTCTTTTTTGATGCATAATATTGGTCTCCAGGGACTGGTCTCTGCTGACAATATGTCCAAAGTATGTAAGATGAAATTCCTATCCTTGACTCTGCATTCTGCCTATACTTCCTAGGAAGATTTGTTTGTTTTCATGAAAGGAAGTACTATTGAAGAAATTAGGACTTCAAATCAAATTTATTCACTCAGATAATATTTAATATTGACTATGTGCTGTAAGAATCCTGGTAAGGCTGGGTCCTAAGCAGTTCAAACTCACCAATGACTCTTCAGGAGAAAGATGAGGCTGTCTAGTCCCATAAAGATGTACAATCTTAGAAAGTCTATATAAGGCCACTATGAGTCAAAACTTACTTCATGACAGTGGATAAATCGTGTGTTAGACTTTGAACAGTGTGATGAACAAATACATGAGGCTCCACTACCCTGAAGATTACATTCTTTGTAAATAATTTTCTAGTATCTTTCTAGCAACATGAAGACTGGTTAGAGCAAGTCAGTCTCACAAATGCTTCTCACTCAGACTGTCCAATGGCATACATACAAAGACATACAGTGTCCCTCCATGAAAGAATACCAAGGAGCCCACTCTGTGACTGACTTGGTTCAGGAATGTGAGGCAAAGAGAAACAGCGTTTGCTAAATGTGTCATGTTTACATCCCAACATTGTGATGTTTACCATAGTCACATCCCACATGATTCTGCTTAGCTTCTATTTTTATTTTGAATTGATACACTTCTGTGTTAGTCTGGGTAGACTAGAGAAAAAACTCATAAACACACATATAGCTATAAGGGAAAGGTTTATCTACAAGAGTAATGGAACATTGAGAAAGCATCCAAATCCAGTCCAGTCCAAGGTCCTAAGTCCGATATTATCCCATATGTCTGATATCAATCTGTAATGTCTCCTTCTGACTCATGAAGCACATGCAATGACACCAGGACAATCACAGACCAGTGGATACAGAGTCTTGTGTATCCAGTGGCAGTAGAAGCATCCTGGAACTCGCAGGTATCTCCCCATGGATCCTTTTTTTCAGGGCTCAGGGTCCATCAGCAGTAACCATTGGCTGGATAAACATCTCAGGACTGGCAGGAGTCTCCACATGGTTTGGTTCCATCAGGATAAGCCCATGTGGCTTCTCGTCCAGCTCCTCCAGTCTCCAGGAATCAGGATTGATCAGCATGCTGTTGTGTCATCTTGTCAGTACTTCATATTCAAGGAACTGAGTCAAGTGTCTCTTCTCCACGGGGGAAATATCGCAAGATTTTCCAGACTTCTCAGAGAAAGTCATGCCCACACAGAGGTCACATTGGCTTTCTCCAGATTGATAGGCTATACTCCACCCCTACATTCTTAGCCAAATTGGCACCACAGTATGTGACCACCACAACTTCTAAGAAAATACTTTCACATTTACCTTCATTTCACACTAGATAATGACACCCCAAAATTAATTTTTGATTGCATAGTTTTTTCTAACAAATGTTTAAATTCATAAAATGCAATTGGTATAATCTCAGTCATTTAAATGCAAAAAAGCAAACACACTGTGGCAGTCATGTGCTTATGTTAATTTCCTGATTGAGATGTAGGGGTGGAGTCTAGCTTGCTATTCTGGAGATAGCCATTGAGTAGCCAATGAGGCCTCTGTGTGGGCATGGTTTTCTCCTGAGATTTCTGGGAAATCTCGTGATATTTCCCTCGTGGAGATGAGAAGCTATCTCCCTAGTTGTTGGGAGTTAGTCTCAGAGACGATGAATCACGGACAAGAAAAGGTGGCAGCGTCTGAGGAGCTGGAGAAGCCACACGGCTTGACCCTGATGGAGCTGAAGAGGCCACATGGAAACTTCTGCCAGTGATGAATTGCTTCAGCCACCACTTGAAACTGTTGATGAACCCTGAGCCCTGGAAGCGAGGAGCCATGAGGGGACTCCTGCTGGCACCAGGACTCTACACTCACTGACCTGTGACTTTGTGAGTCGGAAGGAGACTTTATAGATGGATATCGGCCATATGGATTAATATCAGACTTATGACTTTGTACTGGATGGGTTTGGGGTGCTTTCTTAATGTCCTATTTCTTTTATATATAAACCTTTTCTTTATATTCATATTCATATTCATATGTCTTTAAATTTGTTCCTCTAGTCTACCTGGACTAACGCACCCACTTTGAGACTGTAAATCTTTCAGGGAGCAGAAATCCTTGTTTTTCCCTCACAGAGAAGCTGCTGGTTTTGAATCACTGACCACATGGTTAGCAGACTAATACTTATCCTAACAGGACCACCAGAGCTCCTTTATGCGAACAGAAAGACTCATCTTTCTTCATTGGAATGTCTGATAGGTTTGAACTACATGCCACAGTGGATGCTTTTAAACAAATAGATATTTATTTTCTCTCAGTTTAAGAGGCTAGGAATCTAAATTCAGGGTGCTGACACTAGGGAAAGATTTTATTTTTCTGTCAAATCTGAAGGAAGCTCCTTGCCTCTTCTGCTCATCTGCTCCTAGGCATTCTTCCTGTGGGCTGCAGTACTGCACTCAACCAATACGACACCGGGGCTCAGCCACCCCTTCAATCTTAAGTCTCAAATTGACAACAGATTATGTAACTACCAAGCCAAACATGATGTTCTTCTCCAGGAACTGACCTCTCCTGACAAGGATAAAGTATGTAAGATGAAGTCTCACCATCCTTGCCTCTAAGGAGCACTCAGGCTGCATTTCCTCCCAAACATATGTGTTTGTCCTTTAGCATCATGTGGTACTTTCTACATTCTTTGGCAGCATCCAACTCAAATGCATTGATTCTTCTTCAGTCTTTCTTATTTAATGTCCAACTTTCACATACATCCCAGGCAATAGAAAATACCATGGCTTGGATCAGGTGAACCTGAGTCCTCAGTGTAACCTACTAATTTTCAACTCTAGAGATATTGTGTAGCAGATTCACCCAACAGAATTGGATTTATTGATTGCTGCTTCTATGAGTAGTGGTTGTGGGTCCAAACAAGACAAAAACCCTTGACAGCTTCAATTTTTTTCCACTTATAGAGATGTTACCTATTGATCCAATTGTGAGGATTTGGATTTTCTTTACATGGAGTCATAATACATACAGATAGGCTGCAATCCTTAATCTTCATCAGCAAGTGCTTCCAGTTCTCCTCACTTGAAGCAAGCAGAGTGCTGTCATCTGCATATTGCAGGTTGTTAGTTAGCCTTTCTCCACTAAATTATTCTTGATATAATCCAGCTCCTCTGATGATTTTCTCAGCATACAAATCAAACCAGTATGGTAATAGGATACAACCTTGATATATACCTTTCCTGATCTTAAACCATGCAGCATTTTCTCGTTTTGTTCACACAGCTACCTCTTGATGCATATATAAGTTCCACATGAAGACAATGAAGTGTTCTGGAATTCCCATTTTTCTCAAGGGAATACATTGTTTGTTAGGATCCACACAATGAAATATTCTGGCATAATCATAGAAGCACAACTAAACGCCTTTCTGGTTTTCTCTGCTATGAGTCAAGATCTATCTGACATTAGCAGTGCTATCCTTTTTTCCTTGTCCTCTTTAGGCTTGGATTTCTGGTAGTCCTCTATCAGTATATTGCTGTTCTTTACTTGCATGTGATATTAATGATATTGTCTTGAGAATTCTGTGGGATTGGCTCTCTTTGTAATAGGTACAAATGTGGATTCAATCCAGCAAGTTAGCCAAGTAGATGTTTACTTATCTGGTAATAGATGTGTAAGTGCTTCCAATGCTTCATCAGCTTGTTGAAACATTTCAAATGGTATTCCATCAATTCCTAGAAGCTTACTATAGAACCGTTCTATAGGTTGGCATTTTATTGAAGCCAATGATCTCTAATTATATAACTCTCAAGTGCTTAAGGTAGAGACCCACCGGAGAAGAACAATGGATAGGAAAATCGAGGATTGCAACTTTCAGTATGAATTACAGTGCAGTGGAAACAAAACCAAAATTCTCACAACTGGATGAACAGGTAACATCATGATAAATGGAAAAAAGATTGAAGTTGTCAAGTATTTCATCTTGCTTGGATTCAGTCAATGTTCATGGAAGCAACAGTCAAAAGATCATTGTATGAGATAAATCTGCTGCACAAGACCTCTGATAACTGAATCATTAATGATTTGAACCCATCAGCTTCTCCTCAGGGAAAAGATGTGTCTCTTATGAAGCTTATAACTTTGGGAAAGCTAGGGGGCATTGAATCACGAGACATAACTCAAAGGCACACAAAAACAGCAGTTTTCCACAAAAACATCCATTGTGTGTTAAGAGTTGTAGGAGCCCCCAATAAAATGATATTTTAAATAACAGCTTTATTCTCAATCTCAATAATCTTCTACATTTCTTGCACACACTACAATAGTTCTTTTGTATTTGTATTTTATTTATCTCTGCATTGTTGCATTTATTCATTAGGTGGTAAAATATATATCACAAAAGTGTGCTCTTTCAACCACTCTTAAGTGTACAGTGCAGTGCTGAAAGTGAGCATCATTGTCCACCTAGTTCCTGATGTCAGATGTGAAACTATCAATCTTTCTCCATAAAATATATTGGTAACTCTGGGTTTTTTATAACTTCCCTTCATCATGTTGAGAAAATTTCCTTCTATTCTTAATTTGTTGAATGCTTACATCATTAAGAGGTGTTAAATTTAGTCAAATAACACATTTTCATTAATTAAGATGATTATGTAGTTATTTCCCTTTGTTTCATTAATGTGGAAGATTGCATTGATTGGTTTTATTTTATTAATCCACTATTGCATTTTTGGTACAGATTCCACTGGGATATGGTGTATAATCCCATTAATATTCTCTTGAATTCAGTTTGCTACTGGTTTGGTGAAGATTTTTGCATCTATATTCAAAAGGTACATTAGTCTGTGGTTTTCCTCTTGTGCCTTTGCCTGGCTCGAGTATCAAGGTGCTGCTGACCTTATAGAATGAATTGCAAAGTGTTTCCTCTTCTTCTATTTTTTTGAAAAGTCTAAAAAAGGAACTGTTGTTGAGTCTTCTTTAAATGTCAGGTAAAATTTACCAAAGAAACTAGCTGAGAGTTATTATTGGTTTAGCCTATTCACTTGGTATAGGTATATTGAGAATTTCTATTTCTTCTTGAGTTGGTTTAAGTAGTTAATGTGTGTTGTAGGGTTCAAAGGAAACTCTAAATCTTAACTATATAATTTGAGGAGAGCATGTATTATGTCCTAATCAAAATAAATACAAGACAAAGATATGTCACAGTAGTCTCCTTTAGGGGCTTGCTTTGGTGTGCCCTTGATGAAGATCACATAGTTATGTCATTTCTGACTACCTTGGTTGGAAGGCCCTGAGCTAATCTTGTCAGCCCTTCTGCCTAACATAATACATCTCTTCAAACCATGGTGCCCCTCCCTCTTCTATAATCCTACATTTAACTGTGATGTATTACTGTTATGCCATCAACTAAACTTTTATAGTAGTTTCCTTTGCCTTCTCATGTCCTTCTAAAATTCCTTAAATATGAGATATTCCTTGGGCATCATTCTAACTTTGTACTAATGGTCTCTCTCACCCAAATAATATCTTTTTCTTGTATTTATTCTGATTTAGATTTGGTTACCACTGGGTTTGATACAGAGTAGGTTCTTGATAAGTACTCAGTGGATAGATGGATAAATGATTAATAATTGGAGGAATAAGTGAACACATATTATGGTTGTTGTAAAGATTAAATGAGTTAATTCATGTTAAATATCTGGCACAAAGCCTGAAAATGTGTTAGTCTGGGTATACTAGAGAAAGAAATCCATAGAAACTTATATGTGTATAAGAGACAGTTTTATACAAAGTGTAGTTATACATTAAGAAAGCATCCCAACCCAGTCCAGTTGAAACCCATTAATCCAATGTTAGCCCATATTCCTGATACCAATATATAAAGTCCTCTTCAGACTCATAAAACACATGGAATGATGCCAAACATAGGACGATCACAGGCCAGTGAGTAGAAAATCTTTGGATCCAGTGGCATTGTAAATATTCCAGCACTAGCAGGGGTTTCTCCAGCTTCCAGAGCCTGATCAGGCTAAGCCCATGTGGCTTCACCTCTGGAATGTGTCCCAGGGAGACAGCAGAAAGAGAATTGTCTCCCAACTCCACGGAGGAAAATATAGGAGTTCCCTGAATTCTCAGGAGAAGGCCATGCCCACACAGAGGCCTCATTGGTTATATCTTGATTGACAGGCCAGAATCCATCCCTTCATTTATAAACCTCTAAAATTGACACCAGATTATGTAACTACTATAGTTGATAATTAAATCTGCATGTGACTCTCTGGATAGTTGCCACCCAGGGTCTCTATGAATTGGCCCCAATTCCCTCCCAATTCCCACAAGATACAGCAAAGGCATGAAGCAACCTGTTATCTGTGGTGTGCTAGAGTCATAAATCAGTTGTTACATATTCTGGGATTTTGCAAGCAGGCTATCCATAGTTCAAAAATAGTGATGGTGGAGTGTGTTAGTCTGGGAAGACTAGAGAAGCAAATTCATAGACACGCATGTTGATATCAGGATCAGGTTTATATACAAAAGGAATGGAACATTGAGAAAGCATTCCAACCAAGTCCAGTTCAAGGCCATAAGTGGTATATTAGCCCACATGTCCGATGCCAGTCTATAAAGTCTCCTTCTGACTCACAAAGTCACAGGCCAGTGGATGCAGAGTCCCAGCGCTGGCAGGAGTTTCCCCATGGCTCCTCGCTTCCAGGGCTCAGGGTCCATCAACAGCATCTAGTGGTGGTAGAAGCAACTCAGTGCTGACAGGGGTCTCCATGTGGCTTCTCCAACTTCAGAGGTTCTGGTTCCATGGTTCCATCAGGGTAAGGCCATGTGGCTTCTCCTCCAACTACTCCAGTTCCTCAGACGCTGCCATCTTATCTTGTCAGTTGAGCGACTCTCAACAACTGGAGGAGATGGTCTCTCTCTCCATGAGGGAAGTATCACGAGACTTCCCAGAATTTTCAGGAGAAAGCCATGTCCACACAGAAGGCTTATTGACTACTCAATGGCTATCTCCAGATTAACAAGCTAGACTCCACCCCTACATCTCAATCATGAAATTGACACAAGTACATGACCACCACATGGAGGCATTTATACCATGTAAATTGGAAAGCACTATTAATAAAGACTTTTTCCTCCCAAACCCTAAAGAATCAGTTAAACAGCATCCCACCACTAGAATTTACCATTATTGTTTTTCCACTGTAACTCTACCTGCAGAAGGTTTGCCAGTCTTTATGGTTTAGATTTAGTACCTACCACAGAAAACTATGCAGCCCTTCCTTATCTCACTCTTGCTAAGAGGTTCGGTACCACCAAACTGTAGTTTTTAAACCAGAATTTCTCTATATGAAACCCAAACAAAACAAACTCACTGTCCCTGTGAGTTTCTGAGACTGTAACTCTTTACAGAAGTAGAAAGTCCTGTCTTTCTCCCTTGGAGTGGCTGTGGTTTGGAACTGCTGATCTTGTTGATCACAGTCCAATGAGTAACCACTACACCATCAGGGCTTCTCTGTAGAGAGAAAGTTTTCTTTTCTTTTTTTTCCCAGGTGAATATGAGATTACTGTCTCTGAAGTTTACCTTTAAAATAAAAAAAGATAGAGACATAGTTTATTATTTTTTCCGTACCTTCATTGTGCCTAAAGAAAGATTAGGGGCTTTCAAGATAATGACTAATGACTCACAGCAAGAGAATGGTATGGCAAGGCAACAGAAACACTGTTTTCTGATCCAGCCTTCTGTGACCTCTAGTAAACCTCTATCCCTTTCAGGGCCTCTAAACATCTAAAATGATGTTGATGAAGCTGAAATTTCCTTAAGCTTTAGAATTCACAGGGCTTATCCATGATATATTAACAGTATTTATTATTTTATAGAAAAATATCTTAGATACTTTCAAATAAACTATTCTCCATACATTTTCTCCATGTTCACTACAATAGAAGGCATGAACAGACCTTTAAGGATAATTGAACATAAGGCCTCAATTCTACAAATAATGAAATCTTACTGAGCTATTACTTTGCACTAATGAATAAACATAACCTTCACAATAATGCTAAAAAGTAGTAGCAATGATCAGTGTTTGTTTTACAATTGAGGAAATGAGATTTCAAGTAGTGCAACATCATTCCAAAGTCACACAGGAGGAAGTAGCTGAGACCTAAACCTAGGCAGTCAGACTCTTACTTTACCTTCTTCTTCACCCAAAGTGACCAGACACCCTACTTTTTAACAATTTAGCAATGTCCTGCAGTGTTTTAAAATGAAAAGAAATGTATTACAATAATATTTTTGCATTCTCTGAAAATTTTTGTTGCTCCATATAGACCAAATTTTTAATCAAGAAACACCACCCACCCCCAGTCAATGGTGACCCGCTTAAAATCTGGTCACTTTAACCTAACCACTGCACTGTACTACTTTTTCTAATTTCTTAGAGAAGGTAGCTACTTCTCAGAGACCTTGAGAGGCCCCAGGTTTCTGAGAGATATACAACAGTGTGATACCTTTAGCTACCCACATCAGGCTATACCAACCAGTAGAATGGCCTTAAGGGAAATGTCACATCTTGATTTCTCCATTTCCTAGCTATGTGACCTTATGTGTGTCCCATTATCTCAAAAAGAATCATTAACTTCATTTAATCCATAAAGGTAGTAGGGTCAGAAATGGTCTTAAAACTCAAAACTTTATGCTCGATTTTTCTTTTTAATAAGTTTTTTAAAAATTTTAAGACAGTGTTAGATTTATGGAATTATTTAAATTACAGCAATGAGTGCTCCCATATATCATATCCAGTTTCCCTTATTATGAATATCTCACATTAATATGATATATTTATAACAATTAGTAAACCAATATTATGACATAATATTATGTGATTCCATATTTTCTTCAACTTTTCTTAGTTTTTCCCTAACACACTTTTTCTGCTCCAGTATTCCATTTCGGACACGACGTCACATTATGTTTTGTTTCCTTAGTCTCCTCTTGGCTGTGATCATTTCTTGGCCTTTCTTTGTTTTTGAGCATCTTGATAGTTTTTATGGGTTCTAGAATGCCCCACACTTAGGGCTTTTTCCATGTTTGCCTCATAGTAAAGCTGTGGTTATTGGCTTTTAAGAATAATATGTAGAGGTAAAGTACTAGTCTCAAGACATCTATCAAGAACACACACTATCTTGTCATTCTAGGTATTGATATTGATCCCTAGGGTGATTGTGTTTATCAAGTTTCTCCACAATGAATATATTCTTTTAGTCTACTCCTCTGTTCATGCTGTATTATTTGGAAAAAATTAATATGCAAAGGCTACACATAAGAAGTGGAGAGTTGATAGACTATGAAATATCAAATCTTCAAAAGAATTCCATGATGCCTGGCTATCACTACCAGCATCTCGGGAAAGGATCACATTAGAATGTAATAGAGTTGGAGCTAAATGTAAAACTGAATTCAGAATCATAAAAGAGATCAGACTTGCTGGTCAGACAGAGATAGGTGGAAGCTCAAGACTACAGCCCATAGTTGCCATTGAGGTCTGAAACTGAACTCATTTCAGTGTTATAAGGACAAAATATTTAAAGTCAGAATGTCAGCATTTATTGTATTGCAGAGAGTTGGTTAGGAAAGAAGGAGATAACAGAAAACACAGCGAAAAAGGAGAAGAGATGATACATTGAAATGATTGCAATGGCTTAAATATTTTAAGTTAAAAATAGGATGTATATGAATTGTTGGGTATAAAATGATCTGTTTTATAATCTTCCACTTAGTTCAAAATAAAAGCTTTTTTAAAATGCTCAATTTATATACAATTGCAAAATGTTAGGAGTCAGGTTTATCACAGTTAGAGTGGTAGTTTACATATAGATTGGTTGGGGTTGGTGGCTAGAATGATACATGTGGGATCCATTAAACTGCCAAATCAAATAAATATGTACTTTGTTGTTGTCAGGTGCTATGAAGTTGCTTCCAACACACACAGCCTGGTTCTGTACCATCCTCACCATTGTTGTTATTATGTTTGAGCACATTGCTGAAGTACATTGGACTTTGTTGTTATTTAGGTGCCCTTGAGTCAATACCAATTCATAGTCACCCTATGTACAAGAGAATGAAGCATAGCCCAGTTCTGCAGCCACTGTGTCAGTCCTCTTTTTTTAAAAATAGTTTTATTGGCACTTCATCCACGTATAACACAATTCTATAGTTCAATCATATCAAGAAGAGTTGTACAATCATTACAAAAATCAATTTTAGAACATTTCTTCTTCATATTCATTGTTTTTAGTTTTGATCATTGCAATTCTTTTTTAAATTGTGGCAAAAATATGCACAACACATGTTCTCCAATTCAACAACTTCTACATATATTGTTTATAGTCTCCCAGTCGTGTGACCATTACTGATATCCTTGTCCAAGTTATTTCACTATCATTAACATAAATTAGTGCCCCTTAAGCAAAAACTGTTCCTCTTTCACCTGTGATAACCATTGGTCAATTTTGATTTCTTTATTGTTTTATTTCTTGATATAAAAATTCAGATATCATACACTTCCATAGTTAATTTGCTTTTAAAATGTTGTATATGTATCATCACAATCAGTTCTAGTACTCCTTTCCCCTTCTGCTTTCATTGTTTTCTCCCCAATTTCCCTCACCTTCCTCACGCCCCATCTCCAATAAACTATTGCATCAGTTATTGTCTCTATCATTCATTCCTTCTGTACTTCATAAATTTGGAAACCTAACAGAAGGAAGAATAATAATAATATAATGATAAAATTAAAATATAGTGAGAAAGAAAAGAGCACCAACAATAGTTAAAAATCCAGAGAAAGTTACCTGTCATGGAACAAGTAAAAAATATTTAATCCTAGAACAAATTCAGGTTGAGACAAAAGAGAGGCTAACTGACCAAGTATCATCATATTATAGCATGGTTCAATGCACCATAATCAAGTTTACAATAGTCTCTGTCTAATAGTAAAGCTTTTTTAGTCCCCCCTCCTATGGCCATCTTGTCAAGTGTTTTCTTCTTTTCTGCTATTCCTCTATTTTTACCAAGCATGATGTCCTTTTCCAGAGACTGGTGTCCCCTTATAACATGTCCAATGTACCTGAGTCAAAGTCATCATCCTTGCTTCTGAGGAGCATTCTGACTTTACTTATTCCAAGATAGATTTGTTTGTTCATTTGCCAGTCCATGGTACTTTCAATGTTCTTCACTAGTAGCGTATTTCAAAGGCCTTGAATTTTACTTAAGTTTCTGTTAAATACAACACTTCTACTACTCCTAGAAGTCTCTGTGTGGCTCAGTTAGGTAAATGACTATTAGTGAAAAGGTCGGAGGATATAACCTACCCAGAAAAAAGAAAGAAGTGGAGAGTTAATGCTCTACCTTCTTGTGGGAAAAATATCTACATAAAATATTTAAAATTCCTCTATGTGGGATATTTGTCCCGCCACACATGCTATTTCTTCAACCACTTATCATATCAGTATGGAGCCATAGATATTTGTTTTATGGCTTGGATTATTATCTAATGCTACGTCATTTAGTTGCTTAAATTGTTCTAGCTTTGGTCTTTGTTTGACAACTACATTTCTTTGGTATACCCTCATCATTCTAGAATTTGTTTTTTAGCACTTATTTACTTTTTGACATTATAAGATGCTCCACTAATATTATCAAACACTCTCCAAGAAGCCCTGATTCATTTTACTCGAGACTAGTGCAAGATAAAAAAGTAAACACAACTCATAACCATTGAGTCAATTCTGACGTATAGTGAACCTGCAGATCACACTAGAGCTTCCTGTTTGGGTTTCTTTTCAAGACTGTAACTCTCTACAGGAATAAAAAGCTCCACTCCCAGTCTTCTTCCCATGGAATAGATGGTTGTTTTGAGCTGCTTTTCATAGCAGTTAGCAGCCCGATGCATAGCCCTACTCCAGTGGTAGAGCTGAACTGCCAGCTTCCAGGTCAGTAGCTGGAGACCTCCAGCTGCTCCGTGGGAGAAAGACAGAAATTGGCATCCACTAATTGGAAGTTAGTATGGTTTTATTTTTTGGAGTACAAGAAACCAAGATCTGGGAAATACATGTACATGTTATTAATAAGATCTGGGGGATATATATATGTCGAAATAGATTCCAATTTCTAGCAATCTTATGTAAGATTTCCTAGACTGTATATCTTTAGAGGAGCAAACAACCCCATCTTTCTCTGAGGAATGACTGCTGGTTTTGAATTGCTGACACTGTGGCTAACAACCCAGCACCTAACCGACAACATTACCAGTTCTCCTTCACAAACACACACACATTACTGAGAATCCTTCAGTAATATATATATATATATATGTATACGTATATATATTCTGATATAGCTATCCATATTAAGCTAAGTATGAGTTCATACTAATGTGATTTTGTTGCTTGGGAAACATGACCATTAAGCTCTCCTTGATTTGGTTTCCATGAACAGCAGACCTCAAGGTAACCTCCCCCAGTCCTTCAGAGAGTATAACATAATTTATATTAGTGTCTGTCTGTAGATGACTGAACCATTAGACCTGAAGAAAATTGAACTGCTATGGCAGAAATTCCCTTTACCTCTGCCTTGTGTGTTAGTTTCACTGCGTATACTCTACCTTTGTGATCCTTCCCAATTAACCAGCCATGGGCTCTCCTAGTCAGCTCTTTAGTCCTATTTGAGTGTGTTAGACTGAAATGGGGTTCAGGATACAAACAAAGACGTAATTCCAGTCATGAACAATACACAGAATGGAGCGGCTCCTTTGCCAAAATGTAGTTTAGCTCATTAGCTAACATCTTGGAGCAGCGCACTCTTTGGCCCTGCGCAAGCAGGGCTACTGCCTCAGCCCCATGCCTCAGCTGGCCCTATTCTTTAGAATGCCTTCATTGACAATTACTAATTCTCTCTCTGGTGCCAATAATAGTCAGGAACAACATTGCCTTCTGATTGGGTGGGGTCCTCTGATCCCTAACATGTATCCACGTGGATCTCAATCCCAGTTTCTTCCCCTGAGGCATTTTGGCACCGAAATGCTCTGAGGAACTTCATTACGCATATCTGTGGTGTCTTTCTGGTAGACCCAAGCTGGGCCCATTTCTTGATGGAGGAACTGGTAAACAGGAACTATTAAGCTAGCTGGTGAAGTGCTTTAGTTGCCTATAGGATCACAGGAGATTGTTTGGATGTCAGAATGGTGCCAACCTAAGTGATTCAAGCTTTTTATATAGAGAGGTGCTTCACAATTATCCCACAGCTCTTGTGCTCTCTAGAGGCAGCTTTCTTTGAATTTACAGCCTCGGGAAACCTACAGGATTGTTATGTCAGAATTCACTCAATGGCATGTGCATTTGTTTGGTTTTCTTTATGTTATTTGCATATTATTAATCTGCTGTCGATAAGTTTATGAAGAGGGTGCTATTATTATTTCTATTTTTTATAAGAAAACACCCTGAGGTTTAGATATGTATGGTAGCATAAGTTTAATAGCCATGAATGTGCCTCAGAGCTACCCAGCTATACAGCATGAGTTATTTGAACACTATCAGGCTTCAAGCCTAAAGAAATGGTGGCCAAGTGGGTTAAGGCAACTTGCCCAGAAAGAAAAGACTTTAATCCAGAGCCCTTTGCCCTCAACCCAGAAGGAATGTTTTAGAACCTTGCCAGGAAGACAGGGGAACCTCGGTGATCCTAACTCTCCTCTCTTACTATGTGTCATCTCCTGGCAAATCCCAGCCCAAGTATGAGCTGGCCAGGCCATGTGGGTAGCACATAGCCCTTTCAGCTCTGCTGAAGCTGGCTACTCCTCATGTGCCTCCTTCAGTGCCAAGCCCCACTCACTTCTTAGCCAACACACTTTTCCTTCCAATCAGCATCCCTGTCAGTTGATGTATAAGCCCTGTGCAAGGAAGCTGGGTTGCCATGGCAGCTGTGTATGTGGGGGCAGGGGGGGACAGGGGTGACAAGAGGTTGAATTGGAGGGGAAATGTTCTTGCACAGGACTCCTGATCGCTCAGGAAGGAAGCTATATTACTGGGCCTAGTGAGTCCTTTAGCAGATCACCTCACAAGGCTTGCCCCCAATGCACTCTGGCCTTCTGCCCACACTGAGAGTGTTTTAAGAGGTCTCACCACACTGAGAAATGAATGAGATTGTGAGGAAAAATTCCCAGGCTCTTCAAAGGTCAAGCCCAATATAGCAGAATTAATTTTAAATGTCACTTAGGGCACTCTAGCTCCCAGCAAGTGAAAAACTGGTTTACAAAGTCAGTCATGATGGGAGGCCAAGAACTCTGTCATGGCAAAATTTAGAGGTTAGGCCAATGAATACCCTATTTGTGACTCATTATTTGGGACTTTGCTCAAAATCACCATGTAGAAATCCATGTGGACAGAAAGGGAACCTCCAACAGACTCTGCACACATATTCCCCTATATCAGCCAGCATTCCCTCATTTTTGGAGGCCCCAAGTTAGGACAAAAACTGTTTGCCTTGGCATCAGTTTTGTGCCAAGGAGCTATGCTTCAGGCTTTATGTAACTTTCCATTTGAATGCTTGAAGGAGATGAGTCAGTTAAGATACAGGGAAGGAGCTATGAAATATGCAACCTTCCTCTAGTTCCCATGCTGCCTCCCACCCACTATCATGACCCCAATTCTACCACATAAACCCACTGTACAGGAGATGTACAGTGAAGTTGGAAACATGGGAAACTTAGGCTAGATGATCCATCAAGACTAATAATAGGAGTGGTAATACCAGGAGGGTGGAGGGATGGAGGAATAGAACGGGAGAACCAACTTCAGGGATCTACATGTAGCCTCCTCTCCGGGGCACGGACAACAGGAAAGTGAGTGTTGGGATACATTGTACAGTGTACAGGATGAAAAAGTAATTTGTAAATTACTAAGGGTTCAAGGGGAAGGGGAAGAGGAAGGGTAATATAAGGAGCTGATAATGGGGGCCTGGAGGGAGGGAGAATATTTTGAGAGTGATGATGGCAATGGGTGTGTAAAAGTGGCCTGCATGCAACTGATGTTGTTAGGGATTGTGATGGGAGTTGTATGGGCCCCCCAATAAAGTGATTCATTAAAAAAGGGGGTGGGAGGAGAAAGGGGAATTTTTTTTTAAAAAAGGAGCTTGTACCAAGGGCTCAAGTGGAAAATGTTGGAAATGTATGTGGAAACAGGTGTGCAAGTGTGCTTGATACAAATGATGTACTGAATGTTGTAGTAGCTGTAAGAGCTCCCAGTAAAATTTAAAAAAAAGAATATACGAACAAAAACAAACAAACAAAAAATATCCATGCAATTGTTACTTAGCAGACTGCACTGGACTATATGGCTCCAGAGGCAGTTTTCCTTCTTGGTACTGATAGCTTCTATCCTCACCATGACCCTCCTGGACATATATAACTCTCCTAGAGTAACCCCATCAAGCACTATGACTTAGAATAAAGGTGCTTCATTTGCAGCTCTTGGGATTCTGAGCTCTCTGTTACTCTCTTCCAGGTTAAGACAGGTGGCACTTGAATTAAGTACAAGTACAGAAAGAATGTGGCCAATTCCATACTAGCTGTCATTGTTGGCATGTTCCAATCAAAATGCAAACAGTTATTTCTTGATCCAAGGGATGGATTTCTTCAGTTCTTTTTCTCTTAACCTGCAGACAGGTTAATAGTGACCCATTGGGAAGGAGATAAATAATATAGAACAGTTATATATGCCACAAACCGTTCTAAATTTCATTGCAAAGCTCTCACTTGATGTCCCAAATTCCATACTCTCCCAAGAGATTGCTTGAACTGAAGGAAGTGGTATAAATAATATGCTACTTATTTATGCAAACATTCTGAGTAATTTATTTTGCTTGATTGTTTTTGTCTTATAATTGTGTTCTTTTTGGTGTTTCAATTTCAGGCAGTAAATTTTTAGATGTTGATTTGCAGGAAAGCATAATTTAAAATCATGATGATTGGAATGAGTAATGATGATGATAGTGTTGAGATTTGATAATCATAGTTTAAGGATATAAGCAAAGGAAGAGGAAGCGATGGAGGTATGGCTGAAGTTGGCATAAGTTAAATGAGGGTGATATAAGTGGAAGGGAGGAAAGTGGAAATAGAAGTAGTGGGGTTTTTAAAGTGGACATGAGGCAAGTGGAAATGAAAATAAAGATGATGATGTAGAACTGAGGGGAGATGAAGTGGAAGTGAGCAAGTATGATAAAAGTGGAAGTAAGTGAGGTAAAGTGAATGTGTTTGTGAGGAAAATAAAAGTAAAGGGGAGGTAAGTGGAAATGAAGTTGAGCTAAATGGAGGTAAAGATGATATAGGTAGAAGGAAAAGAGTTTGAAGTGAAAGTGAGAGTGAAATAAATGCAAGTAAATGAGGTAGAGGTGGAGTTGATAGGGTGGAAGTGGATCTGAGGAATGTAGAATTGGTGAGGGTGGTGAAAGTGGAAGTGAAGGAAGTAGAAGTTAGCAGGGGCGAATGGAGGTGAGACAGGTTGAAATAGAGGTTAGAGGAAAGGATGTGGAAGTGAATGATCAGAAAGGAGAATGGATATAGATGAAAATAGTGAAAGGTGGTGCAGGTAGTGATTAGTTTTTCAAACTCCTCTTAGGTATGCTCCCCTTGTCTCTGTGTATGTCTCTTTTCCTTCTGAAATCTTCTTCAGGATAGGGCCCATGCCTTGCTCATCTTTGTATCCTTATATTTATTCTAGTTTCATGCATGTAATTTCAGCAACATCTTGCTGAATGAATGGAAGTGTAAGGATATGAGATGCTTTTCCTTGCTTCTTGCTTTCCAGCACAGAAAGAATTCACACAGCAGAAATAAGACAGCAAGTGAAAGTTAGCTTTTGCAAGTGAAAGCAAATGGTTTGATAAAACATTCTCACAGACAAAAACAGGACATCTCCAGAAAGGAAGAGTAGAAAAAGATCATATTGCCCTGCTCTTTGATCTTATATATCCTTCTTCCCTGACCAGTTTGCTCTCACATCCATTTGGAGGGCATGGCTTTTTTTGGTTGACTTTTAGTGAATAAGCCCCTGTGCTTGTGATTTGTAACATATGATGTAACTGGATCCTACTGCTCATGCTCTTCCCATAACCTCCTAGCACATGCCCAATTTCCATAGGAAATTCCCTTTTCTTTATGGGTTTGGTTAGCTATTCCTTGCTGCTAGGGCGGACAGCCCCTTTCCTAAGCTTTCTGCCTGTCTTTCCCCACTCAAGGAATATAGATTTAAATATTTGGGCAAGGGTCATTATTCTGGCTACTTTCTGTAGAACATGGAGCATAAAGGAAATTTGAATCTACTCCTTCCTGGTCTTCTGGAAAGGGCCCAGGTAAATGAAAGTTGAGGTAGAATCCAGAAATTTGTATTATTGAGGATGATGGCTTTGACTCAATATCATTTGTAATCTGATATCTTCAATTCAGGAAAAAATTGAGCAAGTGAATTGTTAAAGTAAGAATGAGTCAAAAGCTGTGAGAATTAAAAGATTATTAAGGGCACAGCTAATGATAGAACAGTGACAACAGCCAGGAAGAAAGCTCATATGAGGTTTTATTTTTGAGGTTTGTTATTGACTCCAGAATCTTGTTAATATTGTCTTGAACTTACCCTGATTAGTTGACATTAAGACAGCATTGTTCTTTCAGGTAAAGACAAGTACTTCCTTCAGAGATTTTTAATAAATCTTTAGCTCTCTGCTTTTATAGTGGAACATTGGCTAGGGAGGTACAATTGTTCCTGGAGTAATGAGTCGTTTGAGTTGTGATGTTTTGTTGTAATCCTTGGGAAGTTCTTCTAAGTGTTATTACAGCAATGGCCAGTAGGATAAACAGAGTGATAAGGGGAACTGGTGAGAGGACATATTCTCATGACTAAGTCCTTGCTAGATTACATGGGAAAAGGTGAAGAGGGAAAGCAACCCTGATAGTGAGCACGATGAAATCTAGTAAGTAGGTGCATCTTGTAGGTAAGACTTAATAGGAACCACAAATCCAGTATAATCTGTCTTCAGGCCTTATTTGGGCTCCCAGACAGATGTTAATATGTTTATAGGTGGATTTTCACCACTAGCATGTCTTCCATTTACAGTTTTAAATATTGTTCCCCACTACTCTGCTCCTTGGGTCACAAAAGGGGCTACAGCCAGAGGGTTTACAAACAGATTAGCTAAGATGGGGTGGTTGATGTCTTCAGTCAAAAGGAAACTCTTAAAGGAGCGAAAATATAATGACCATTGAAATGATCGTGGTGGGACTGATTATGTTGGGACACCTGGAGACCCCAGCGATGGTGCCTTGGAAGGTATTTATTTCTCTGGTTGGTCTCTTTTGGCAATAGGTTGAGGCTTATGAAGTGTTTAACTGAGCCTTAGTCAAGAGTGCAAATCTGGCTAAAATGAATTTTTATATCAAAAGATCCAGTCCCATACAAGGAGAGCCCAAAAAAAATCTTCATGAAGGTATTCCTAAGGGGAGGATTGAATCCTATACAGAGATTTTGAGATTGAGAGGAAGAAACTTTTTCTATTTGGGCTTCTTTGTTAGAAGCATGGTTCACTATGGTGAAAGGATATTTTTCATTGAGGCTGTTAATTAAGATAAACTGAATCAAGCAGGGGAAATGAGCCACTACTGGGAAATGGGAATATTGATTTAAGAAAAAAAATCATCTAATATTTTTCAAGCTAGAGCATCTCACATGTAAGGGATAAAAGTTTACTGAGTAAATCTTATGGAGATATTTCTTCATTTGTCAGAGCTTATGAATTGCATCTTCATGTTGACAGGCATGGCTAATGAATCTAGTTTGAATGTAAAACCTAGGCAGTGACATTTATAAGCTCAAAGATCATTGGAGATTAAAATGTGGACCTGTGAGGTACATTTATCTGTATTTGGGTGCTGATGACCCACCATTTTAAGTCTGCCCCAATGGTTCATATGTGTGTTCATCTTATCTGTTTATTATGAATCCAAATGGGTAGATGCTGACAGTTGCCACAGTATTTGGAATGATGTATCCACATGCTTTGTCCTGGAACTTTGACAACAGTGGGATGGGTAGTATCGGTGGAAAAGGATCCTCCCAGACTGTGTGGAGCTGATATTTTGGTGACCACCCTTCCAAGATTTTATAAGAGCTAAATCTCCAAGAAGGAACAAAGGAGGTAGTTTCTGTTCTCCTTGAGCCTGGGCAATACCATATTGACAGAATGTATCTTAGCATTGGGTTAATCTTATGCCATATTGCTGTATTTATACTTTAATGTCTACAGCTAGCTCTTCTACAATAAGGGTCATCATATAAAACCTCATAAGGACTTAAACATGTAGAGTGACATATGGCAATACTAAGATGAAGGAGAACTTCTGGGAGGATATACTTCCAGTTTATTTGGTTTTCTTGTGTCAATTTTCTAAATGTCAGGATTATATTTTCCTTCAAATAACTTTATTATGACATAATCCAGGCACCATACAATTCAGTAGTTCAGTCATATAAAGCAGCATTGTAAAATAGTTATCAAAATAATTTTTCAAAATATTTTCATTTTTTTATCATTAATATCAGCTGCCCATTACGCCCCTCCCACACACCTCTCCTGCCATATCCTCCAGGAACACTGGTTTTAATTATTGTCTCTATAGATTCCCTCGACCTGGGTTACATATACTGAAATGTATAGGAAAATGCCTAACAGAAAGTCAAGGCTGCTACCAACAATAACAGCATACAACAAAGATAAACCCTAATTTGAAAAAAAAATTGAACATGTTAAAAACTATATCCAATTCAAAGTGTATCAAAATGGTGATCAAATGACAAAGTTTTAATCATTCAAGTCAAATTTATAATTTTAATCTCCAGTAATCATCTCTCCAATACTTGTCTGATTAGCAGCTTACACTTATCTCTCAATTATGGTCATCAGGAAATCACCAGAGGCTTATTCCATGTGTAGATCTTGCCAATGTATTTTGGACTTTCACTTCCTTCTGCAAACCAGAATTTCACAATTTAAACTCTATACCACTCCTTCTTTCAGATTTGTAGTATATTACTTATAATCCTTAGATTACAGATTACAGATATTGCTGTGCTTTTTCTATGTGGGCTTAGTTGATACCTCATGTAAATGATGGATTGTTTCAAAACAAACCTTTAAGACCCTAGACACTATTCTTTCTGATAGCTGAGCACTTTCTAATTTCTTTACCACTCATTTATGTAGCAAATAATGCTTCCTTCCATGTTTCTTCCATGGTAGAAAGTATAAAGCAGTGCCATATTGCAAGAACTAATTCTTTTTAGGATTAAGTGTGAACCTCAAATCCATTCCTGAATCTGTTTTGGTTCTGTCTCTGGTTCACCTTAGAGACAACTTTGCTATCTTATTGTACAACATTGTATTAATCCCTGGAACATAAGTTTCTTCTGTTTATAGTGTCATTGATTTACCCCGTGATAATGTTTTCAAAACACAATTGAGATAGGTAGGTTAAACAAGTCTAGGATAACTACAAATTGTAATTCATAGATTACATACTTAGACTGCTTAAGTCCTTGTTTAAGTCCTTATATAACTGGACAATTATACAAACAATAGAAGCTGGTGGTCAGGGAAAACTTACAATAATATTCACTGACAATGTCGGACACAGATCTGACAGAATAATGCATATCTTAATAAAGCACATAGTGCATTGAAGTAGTAAGTAAATTTTAGTCCACCTTCCAACAGTTCAACACTCTTAGTATAGCTGTCCTCTGCTTTTCATACACCATGTAGTTTTGGACATAAGTCTTCAGGTTACAGGTGTGTTTGAGGTAGAGCTCAGTTTACCTAGTGGGGTTTCCACATCACATTTCTCTGATATGGCTTTTGTAGTATGTTCTGCACATTGAATATCCAAGGTTCAATTTCCCAATATTCTGTGGCCCACGGCCTGGGTCCTCAGAGCGGACAGAAACTCTGACCAATGTGGCCTATTAGGAGTATAGTATCAGGCATACTCTCTCCTTGAGGTTCATAAAAGTATTGTAAGTCATGATTTTTTCTGTTAGGAAGTTTATTCTGCCCACTTTTCTACAAACATATAAGCACTTGAATTCTCCAAGATTTGTATGCTCCCCTTCCCCCTCTTGACTTGACTTTCCCATCAATATTGCTTATCCTATTGATAGAAATGTCTGCTGCTTTGGGGGGGCCTCATTATATTTTTTCAAGGAAACCAGTAAATGATCATCTTTCTTTCACCCACTCTTGAAAATGTGACCCTAGCTGAAGTGAGGGCTTCTCTATTATAATGGTTTTGAAGATATATATATATATATATATATATTATCAAGATTATATATATGTGTGTGTGATTGTATATGGTGCATGGGCACTAGCCCAACTTTTACTTGGCAGCCTTGGTTAGGGGAATTCACGGTCTGAAACAATGAGTTTCCCTTTAACTTGGTATTTATTATCCTGTAGCAGTAGTATTCATACAGCGTTTGTCATTTTGTGATGGACTAAACACCCAGCATCTGGTTTCCAGATCCCTATGTCCTGAAGTGCTTCATGATTTCATTACTGTCTTTTAGGGATGCATAGTATTCCACTGTATGTATAAACCAAAGTTATTGTGAACTGTACTTCAGTGAACATAAGAGAACATATATCTATTTGTGATCTGTTTTTTGTTTCTTTGGGGTATATGTCCAGCAATGATATTTTTATTGCCAGTTGTTTTAGGAATCACCATATTGCTTTCCATGATGAATGAATGTATTTTCTAGTCCACCTGCAGTGAACAAGAATTCCAGTTTCTCTACACTTTCTCCAGGCTTATTGTTCAGTTTTTTTGTTTAATTGGGCTGTGATTGTAGGTGTAAGATATCACATTGGTATTTCCTTCTATATACCGACACATACAAGCATCACTGGTTTTGCTTCTGTAGAAAACCCATCCTAACACAGGGCCCAAAAATGTTTGTTCATCTTTCTTTCTATTTATATAAAATGTGACAAACGAATGAATGAATGAAGCGGAAATGAGTTCATATTGAACAATCTAAATGACTGTAGATTGAGTCTCTTTGCTGTCTCTGGCTTTGCTGTCCTTTCTTAGGCAGAGCCACCCACCAGTCCACACCCCTCCATTCTGTTTTCAGCCACCTCAGACTCATAGTTTACAAACTGAAATGTCAAGAAGTTGAGATTTCAAGCTAACCTCCAAGTGTGGGTTTATTATCCATGCTATTAATATAGTAATTTTCACATGTCTAACACTTCCAACTTCTGCTCTAATCCAATAGGTGAGTATTTACAGAGCCTGACACCACTTCTAAGCCAAATATTCACTTCTTTTTTAT
Source organism: Nesogale talazaci (assembly GCA_004026705.1). Taxonomy (NCBI): domain Eukaryota; kingdom Metazoa; phylum Chordata; class Mammalia; order Afrosoricida; family Tenrecidae; genus Nesogale; species Nesogale talazaci. The sequence continues at coordinate 15,278 of PVJH01018581.1, read as the reverse complement.
CTCTGGATTGATATTTTTGTAAAAAGGAGAGAGTGAGAGTGAAGGGGTGTCTGTGTGTGTGCGTGTGTACACCCCTGTTGGGTGCAAGGATTAAGGATGAGGGGAAGAACTGGGAGGGAGGTTCAGGCATTAATGAGTTCCTGGGTGAGGAAAGACAGATAGAGCTGCCCTTGCCACTTTTCCCTTCTCAATTCTCATCACTGAATGGCAGCAAGGTGCTGGCCTGTGTGCTCAGACCTTGGAGTCTTCCTGCTAAGGCCTCTTCCCACCTCTTCACCTTGTCACCACATGTGCACACAGAGTTAATCAGAGCAAATCAGCAATCAACTAACGAGACAACAGAGAAACTTTGACACAGAAACACTGGAAATATGTAAATAAAAGGCTGTCTTAAGTCAGCCATTTGCTAAGCGATTAGCACTGGACATGACCCCTCACTATTCTGAATCTATTTTTTCATCTGTTATATGCAAGTAAGAATTCCCACCACAATGTTAAAATAATGTATGAAGAATACCAAGCAAGCACAGTGTCTGTCTCTGGGAGGTACCCTATTTATCTATCGTGCTTTCTTCTCTGTCTTTTCATTCAAAAGAAGGCATAAAGCAGGCTTCTGACCTAATGAGGCTGCAACCTCACTGGAGTACTGGTCACATTTGAACACTTCTGTTCCTGCTGTCTGGAGTGCCCTCTCTTCCCTCAAAAAGTACATGTTTCTCTCTTCCCTCCCCCCACACACAACCCCCTCACTAAGTAAATGTTCTTAGGTGAGTACCTCATGTTCATCTCTAAAGTCTCAACATCCAGCAGAGTCTGCTTACAAATATTCTGTGTAAATATTTGTTTACTATTTCTAGAATGGTTAATGAGGTTGTCTGTTTTGTAAAGATTTACTTTCTTGGAAACCCTAAAGAACTCTCGTCTATGAGGGCACTTTGAACTGAAAATCATTCAATGGCATTGGGAAGAAAGTTACTGGTTACTGGTTGGAAGAGAATCAAAGATGGGTTTTAGTTGGAACTTTCTAACATATCTATTTGTCAGTCTCATAGGAGAGGGGGAAAAGGAGGAGGGAAAAGAACTTGCATTTAAAATGTCTTTGTCTTTGTTTATATGTGAATATATTAATTAAAATGATAAGGATATAGCTCACTTAATGTTAAGCATTAATACAGTAGGTGCACTTTGGGCCTCAACTCAAGACCCCCTCCCAAACACAAGAATATTTTGTTCTAATAACCTGGCACTCGGTGACACTCACCTTCCCGACATGATCGCTGAAGAAAAACTGGGTGCATAAGCAAATGTAGTGAAGAAAGCTAATGGTTTCCAACTTTCAAAAGATATAACATTTGGGGTCTTCAAGGCTTAAAGTTAAACAAACAGCCATCTAGCAGGGAAGCAACAAACCCCATATAAAAAAAACACAACAACCTGTGTGATCTTGAGGTATCAACAGGATCAGGAATCAGCTGATCCAAAATAAGACCACATTATATTGATGCAAACCAGGGGGGTCAGAGTGTAGACCCAAAGCCCATCTGTAGACAATTGGACACCTCCTCACAGAAGGGTCACAAGGAAGGCACGATTCAACCAAGGTGCAGTATAACACGGATGAAGCACACTACATGCCTCTAGTTCCTGAATGCTTCCTCCCCCACCCCACTACCATGACCTAGTTCTAGATTACAAATCCAGCTGACCTGGAGTACAAACATTGGTACAGATAAGAGATCTCAGCACATAAAATCCAGTGCAGATAAGCTCAGTATTAGTAGTGGGAGTAGTGATACCATGAAGGTTAGAGGAGGAGAAAGAGAGAACTGATCACAAGATTGGCTATAAACCCCCCAGGGGGAAGAATAATAGAAATGTGGGTAAAGGAAGACAACAGATGTTGTAAGATATGAAATAGCAATAATAATATATAATTGAACAAAGATTCAGGAGGGCGAAGGTGATAAAAGAGGAACTGACACAAAGAGCTCAAGTAGAAAGAAAATGTTTTGGAAATGATGATGCCAAACATGTACAAGTATACTTGATACAATTGAATTATGGATTGTTATAAGATCTTGAAGAGTATTCCAATGAAATGGTTAGTAAAAAACAGGAAAATAAATAATTTTGTTGTTGAAAATATATAAAAGTAAAACATATACCCATTCAATGTCTACATGTACAATTTAACAACCATGCTTATATTCTTCATGATGTGTCGTCATTCTTATTATCTCTACTCCAAATGTTTCCTCACCATTAACATAGACTCCCTAGCCCCTATACTTCTCATTTTCACTTTAGAGTTAATGTTGTCAATGTGATCATATATACATAATTGTTTAAAAGAACAAAATAGTGAAAGGAAATAATTTTCTACTAATTGAACACAAATGTTGTTTGGTTTAAATATAACTTGAAGGGAGAGTTTCACTTTAAGGTTTAAAGATTATCTTAGGCAGTAGATGCAGGGTTTTCTTCAGTATCAATAGGTCTAGTAATTGTGCATATTCAGGGAGCTTTAAATTTATTTCCACATTTCCCCCTTTTGATCAAGATTAATATATTGAGACCTTTATCCAAACAAGGAGCCAAAATTTTATTGAATGCTTCCTTGTAGACAGGGATTTTTTTACACCCATCACCACCAAATTTATATACTGCCACGAGAAGAACAGCTGGCATTTAACAACCCAAGTAGTAAGTACTTTGCAAGGGTTAACTCATTGCCATCTCATAACCATCATAACAAGGCAGAGACCAATTGTAGAGATAATGTAGCAGGAACCCAGAATGGGGAGGTCATGATCAGAGACAGACAAGTTAGGAAAGATACAACTGGATTTAGAATCCAGACATTTTGGTTCTGAAGCTTACACTCTTAGCATCTTATCTTCCCACATTGCTTACTCAAGGAATATTTGTTGAATGAATGAAAATGTAATATATGAGTTGTTATATAGGACACAGTTTCATACATTATTTCATTGACTCCTCACTGGAGTCCTTTCTCGCAATGTAGAGGTTATTCATTTTTCAAAGAAAGAAACTGAGGGTCGGCAACTAAAGTATCCTAACACAAGCTGTTCTCTATCCTGCCTGTGTTTATCTTGAAAACCATGGAAGAAATCTGAAAGGCTATTTATATTGTCTTCCACCATAGATTGCATAGAACAAAACATACCTCCTGCACTTGGGTTGGAAATGGTCATGGTTGTTATCCACTCACTCTTTTAGAGGATGAGAAGCTTGCTTTAGAGAGGTGAACAACTTGCTCAACATTATACAACAACAGAGTGTATCTGAACTCATACAGCATCTCTGTTACCCTAATTTTTTTTCAGATCTCTCCAAGCTACCTCCAGGCCTCATGGAGGTTAGCCCAGCTAACCTTGTCAAAAACATGCTTCATGAAGCTGGAAACTCAGATGGGTGCAGTGAGGAGAAGCGAGTCCATGAGACAAAAATTGGTTGCTTCAAGGAAATAATTCCAAGTAGACTGAACGACAATGGGATCCATGTAATGAGTAATTATAGTATTATGAGAATGCCAGGGATGGTGACAATGATGGTGATAATGCCCTAGGGAGAAAGCAGGAGCAGGTAGATTAGGCACAATCAGACATTGTCGCTGGTCCGATCAGAATCTTCACTTCTCCCCTCAGACCATTATTCACTCCCGTCCCCCCAAAAGCAAGCCCAATGTCATTGATTCAATTCAAACTATAGCAACCCTATAGGATAGGGCAGATTTTTTCCTGTGGATTTCTGAGACTCCTATGGAGTGCCTGGTAGTTTTACAGAAGTAGAAAGCCCAGTCTTTCTTCTGTGGAACTGCTGGTGAATTAAACTGCTGACCATGCTGATCACAGCTCAATGGGTAATGACAGGCCTCCATGCCTGGTAGTTTTAACTACCGGCCTTAAGATTAGAAGCTCAACTTGTCAGTACTATGCCACAAGGGCTCCTAGACCCAGTATAAAAAACAAACAAGAACAAAATTAATGGCTACATACATTGAGTCTTAATCCAGAGAGTCTTGGGTTCAGATACTCAGTTCCTGCTGCCTGCACTGAGCTCTGTGTCTTCACCTGGTGCTGGGTCAGCCCAGGAAAAAAAACCTGTGCTTTTTTCTATTTGTGCAATGGTTTCATATGGGCTAGTTAATATTGGTTTTGATTGAAAATCTACAGGAAGATATGTGGGGGATTGGTGATAGGGATTGAGTTCCACAGCTTATCTTTCCGGACCAGGACAGTGTCCAGAGACCTTACCTACATCCTCTACCTTGTCTTCAGTGACAAACAGCTGGCATCTTGAATCTGGTCTCCACTACTTCCTCCATTGTAATATACTTTGTCTCAACACTTCACCTAAGGCTGGGTTTACTGGTTTACTTGTGTGGAAAAGACAGTATTGGAGGATTAAATTAGATATACTGAACATGGTTTGGTAGAATGATAGAAACAAAATTAATTCCTCCCACATTTTCCTCTTTTCATGGACACTAAATCCTTGTTCTGCCTTTCTTTGAGACTGAAGCCCCTCCCACTCTCCAACCACCCCAGAAGCAGAAATTGGAAAAGAAAAAAAAAACTGCCCAAAGGAGCTCAGGAGATCCTAGTGTCAATAGAGAAATCCTTGGGCTGTGTCTCTAGAACATTGTGTCCAAGATCTAAATGTCTAGGACAGTAATGTTCTGGCTAACTGTCTGGGAACTTCCCTTTGTGAACTTAGGAGTCATTCCCTGTCTCCTCTGCTCTCCTCCCTCAGGCTACTGAGAGACGTGGGTGATGGATAGGGACCATGTCTTTCCCCCACCACTTTGATTGGAAGAGAGAAAAGTCCACCTGAGTTTCAAATAATAAAACAGGTGAATGGCCTCTATGCCAGACTGAGCTCTGTCTGAGATCTGTAAGAAGATTGGGGACTGAGAGGGTAAACTACAAATGTGATATATCATGCTGTCTGATGAAGATACTACCCTCAAACTACTGCAAGGACCACTATTAACTCTAAAAGTGCCTCCCTCCTTTAATGGTGTGCCTATCACAAGAGATGAGAAGCAAGTGACAATACCCACCAGTCCCACTAGGCACTCACACTTCTGTCTACTTTATCCTCAACGTATGTGAAGGTAGCAATACCCCCTAATCTACATGCTCACAGCTGAAAGGATGGAGCCCTATGCTTTAATCTCAGTTTACAAGCAACTTGTCGTATACCTTTGGACAAGTCTTTGTCCTTTTCTAGACCCAATTTGTCTTATTTTGAACACTTAGAAAAAAAAACAAAACAAACAAAAGCCTAACTAACTTTCATGAAGTCGATTCTGATTCCTACCCACTCTACATAGGATTTCCAAGACTAAATATTTATGAGAGGAAACAATCTACTTCGTCTCCTTCAGAGCAGCTGGTGGATTTGAATCACTGACCTTGCAGTGAGCAGCCCAGCATCTAATCCAGAATATTACTAAGGCATTAGTTAGCTGAAATGTGGAAGTCAGGCAACCAGACTGGGATCTATATCTCTGAGACAGGGTTGGAGGGGCTAGTGGGCACTATAGGAATCCTATATGCTTGTTTGATCTGTCCTACCTTAAACTTCTTCCAGCACTAGCTTTCTAGAAGGCTGCCCAACCTCCAGACAAAACAATTGCCATCAAGTCAATTGCAAATCAACAACGTTATTTGTTACCGAGTAAAACTCCTGCAAAGGATTTTCTAGCCTGTAAACTTTAGGCAGCAGATATGTCAAAATTTTATTATATGGTGCCATTGATCTGTAGGGTAGTAAAAAATTGTGCCTCTAAAATCAGGTGCCTCTAAAATCAAGCCTGTTGCTCCTAAATCGATTCTGATTCCTGGTGATCACGAATGTTATGCAGTAGAATTGAGTTCTGTATAGTTGCTTGACTATACATGATCTTTTTCAATAAGATAGTTGGCCTTTTCTTCTTCAGGGTAGGATCAAACTGCCAATCTATCAATTAGTAGCTGAGTGAAAAACACTCTGCAACACAGGGACTTGGCAGCTACCCACCCCGTTCTGTCTATGGTCAATGAATGAACATACCAGACAGATTCCTTAAAAAAAACTGCCATCAAGTAATTTCCAACTCACAGTAATGCCATGGACAGAGAGGGCTTTCAAGACTAACTTTCTAAATAAGTAGAAAGCCTTGCTTTTCCCTCATAGGGTGGCTGAGGGTTTGGAACTGCTGACTTTGACCAACATGTAACCTACTACATAGCCAAGGCTGCCTGATAGATTCTTTAGAACACTGCTATTAGGGTCCACACATAATCTTAGGTTTCTCTTCCAGTATGACATTCATACCCAAACAGAGCCCTCTCTCAATATTAAGGTTCCCTAACTTTTTTAAGCAGGAGGGTAGTTAGGGCAGAAATGAAACTGGGACAGCAGAACTCAGCTTTCTTGGAATTAACATTCCCTTCCAAAAAAAAGGAGAACAATTTTTTCATAGAGGGGATAAACTTAAGCACAGGGAGAGGAGGAGAAACTTTGTTTTTAAGGAAGTATCTACTCAGGTCCAGAGCCAAGACTAGGTTCCAGGTTTCTTGATTTTAAATCTAGATCTTTCCCTCTACCTTGATGATAGGCTGTGCACTTTTATAAATGGAAGGGAATTTCTGGCCCAGAACATCCTCCACTCCAAAATTCCAGGGGTGATTGTAGTTCCCTATCACAGTCACAGCCCACATGTGGGGGTGGGGTGATATAGGAAGGCTCAGTCAGAGGCCACAGTGACACAAGGGTAAGTAAAAGGAAAAATAAGAGGAGAATGGGTTAGAAAAATGGGAGAGGAAACCGAGGGGGAGAAGAGAAAAGAATGAGGAAGAAGACAAAGGAGGAAGGGAAGGAGGGAAGAAAAGTACAATTGGAAAGTTGATAAAGAAAGGCCTAAGAAGAAAAGATCAGAACAGGATGGGGTTGGGGGGTGGAGGGGGGAATTACGAAAGTAAGAAGAGTGAAGAGCAGGCTGGTAGAAGAGAAACATAGAACGGATAATCTGAAGAAAGCAGCAAGGAAAGGGGGTGCAGAGGGGCAGAGAAGAAGGTCTGGGTCCAGGGAGCTCTTCCCTTCATACATTTCAGGAGTTCCCGGGTCTTCCCTCCCCACACTTTGTAGAGAAAATGAAACACCTTGTTCCTGGGCCTAGAGATGTGACCCTGGGCAAAGGATTGGTGAGATTTCCCAGAGGAAATGGGTAGGATGCCAGGAGTGGGGGAGACAAAGAGCACCTTTTAGCCTGCAGGAGTTATGGAGTACCAGTGCCCCCTTGTGGCCATGGCCTTCAGGATGTTTGGAGGCTTTGACAGTATGGAAAACGGGTAGGAAAGATACAGCCTTGGACACTCTGAAGGGGACAGGTGTGACAAATAACACAGGAATAGGCTCAGTGCTGTTAGTGGCGATTTCCGAGACCTTCAAGCATTAGGAGACTAAAACCATAAGCGAGAAGTATTCCCCTCATCCCCCCTAATCTTTCAAGTAGAGCTCACAAAGGGTGAGTATGAAACTAAGGCAGGAATAAATAAAAAATATCAATGCACATTCATTTTCAGAATGCTCACTCCCAGTCCAGAGGCATAGTTCAAAAGCTCAGAATCTGGCTTCTATCTTTTATCTGAATCTCTGTATGCTCTCGACTTTACTCCTAAGAACTTGCTTCTATAGGACCTAATGTGGCTGTTTGCAAGATCTTGCAACAATGTGTGATGGGGCCTCGAACTAGGTCCCTTAAAGGGTAACACACAGCTGACTTTGGAGGTCCATCAGAGAGCTGAGCTGGAAACACCTGTGGGGTCATATTCAGGGCTGGTCAGTGGAACTAGAATACATCACTTCCCCCATCCCCAGCCCCAAAAAGGGAAGAAGACCAACCTCTCCCCAGTATTCCCCACCTAGAAGGGGGTATAGGATACCCCTGTATCCACTGAGAGTCCAGGATTACAGTGTGGACAGAAAGTTTCAGGTCAGCCAGATCTCTTCAGAAAGCATAGCCTGTGGCAACGAGTCTCAGTCTGGAACTGGAAAAGCCTGATCCCAGGGAGTGGAGGGAATAAAGGGAGGTGAATAGCATTCAGAAGGGGGCTAACATTGTCCAGGAGACCTAGTCTAGCTATGCAAAACTATAATGGAGAGTACAGTCTTAAGAAACTATGTCACCCCATCTAGAGAAATGAACTAGAAAAATGCTCTGTCTGCTAGGGTTCTTGTGCCTCAATGTTCTCATTTTAAAAATGGAGGCAAAAGTCCTCACAATGTTCTAAAAGTATTTAGAACATTCCTGGCATCTGGTGAGTGTTTTTGTTTAGTTTGGTTTAGTTCTCTTTTTAGCCTCAAGGAAACCCTGACCAGTTTGAGGAATCCTGGAATGTTTTAATTGTCAAAACCCTTATATTATAATGTTAGAGAAATTGATCAAGTTCAAATGCCACACCAGTTCTTTCCCGCCCCCTCACCACCACCACTACTCACCACTACTCATGATACAGATGAGGATATTTCAGCTCAGAGAGGGATGGGGAATTTGCCTAAGATCACATATCAAATTGTGGCTCAGCTGAAATTTAATCACTTCCAGACATGAGTCTCATTTTCTGTCCTTTCCTAGATGGGTGTCGTCTGGAAACTTTACTGCTAGTTCTGCATTTCAGTATTTTCAGATGGGATCTTGGCAAATGTTTTTGTGGATGGACCATGCTCCTCAGATAAGGTGACTGACCTTCAGTTTGTGATAGGCTTAACAAATGTCATGGGAGCCACATCTGATTCCCAAGGTCGATTGCCACAAAACGGAGATCAGATAGGCCTCCACCCTCTTTTGACATGAATCATGCTTCTCACAGCATTCTACTTTCTCTGCACTATATGTACCTGCTGAGTTTAATAATCATGCAGAAGTTACAATTCAATAGAAAAATAATCAGGGAACAATTGTTCAGACAGGTCTTTATCATGCTCTCAGCCTCTTGGCCTGGCCAGTGCCCTGGTCAGGCAATGTTACAAAGTTCTTTTGGAACTGCTAATAAATGCCCACAAGGTATGCCACTCCACTATAAACCTTAACTCTAAGGCACGTGGCTCCAACACAATTGGTCAGCAAATCCCATTCCCACAAGTAAGTATCCAGAGGCATCCAACTCAACAAAACCAGCCTCCTTGCCTCAAATCTCTCAGCTTTATTTGCTCTGTTGGCTGGGCAGTCCACCACGCTAGCTTCTGGTTCTGTAGTTGCTTCTTTGTCACTCCTTTGATGTCACAGCTGTCTCCTCAATCAAAAAGGCATAAAGAACATAGTCTATTCGTGGCTCTTCTCTTTTACTGGTAGTGACATTTCTTCAGCGTCCAAGGTGACTCATTTCATATATAGCAGAATGGCAATTATAATTAACCCTGTTAACAATCACTCATAGTTACATCATATAATCCAAGTAATATCCTCCACCATATTCTTAACCAGACCCATAAGGAAACACAGGTCATGTAGTGGGAATAACAAAGGAAATGGGTAGAGGAATCATATTAAATAAATCACTTCATTGCACAGGCTGTGCAATTGCATTGACCTCCTTATCCTGCGTTCCTTGGAGTCAGAGAATTTTTTTCAGGAGAAAGGAACTTTAAAGAATATCTGGTCTTCTAGCCTCTCCTTCCATCTACCATCTTTCATCACTAGTCTCCTCCATTGTTACTTTATTCCATCTCTTACCTTCCAACCCCTGTCTCAAGCTACCTGCCCCTGACTTTGTTGCATTCTTGTAGGCTTTTAACCCCAAATAATCTAGGTATTATTTTGCTTATTTCCCTGGAAGCTGGCCTAGTCTTGTGGAAAAGTTTGTTTATCTCAGTGACTGACAAAAACTAGAAAACCAAAAAAAAAACCAACAACAAGAAAATAAGGGAAATGAGGGCTTCAAGTTTGTTTAGTTCAGTGGCCAGTGAACTACTCCACCACCCGTTCAGATCAGCTGCTATAATAGTTTTTTACTTTTTCAGTTTCTGTTCATAATAGCCAGGGAAACAAGACCAACTGACATGCTCAGGAGAGTGTAAGGTTCAAAGATTTAGGCAGACCCCTAAGCCTCTAGGAAAGAAAACCAGAGACTGCCACCATAAAGGCCTGAGGATTTGAAGGACTCATAGCCGATTCCTCCTTCTGCACTGTTGACTTGGCTGGCTATGTCCTAGTACCTCAGCTAGACTTGTTTACAGTGATTCATATCTATGTGTCCCCACCTTACTCCTGGGAGCCAGCACTGCACTCTTAATAGATCTTGTATTTAAGAAGTTTTTCCTGCTAGTTGGTGTTAATGCTTAAAGTGCAGTTACTTTCTGAAAATGGACCATAAAATGATACCATAGGGTCCACATGTGTCCTCCAGCCACAATTCCACACCAGTTTTAAGTTAAGTTTTAAGTTTGAAAAATGGCTTTCAGAGGCTTCAAATTCCATCCAACTCCTAAATCTACCTGTGTGGTGCCTCCCTAGCAGAAAAGAGGCCCTTGAATGCTGAGGTGGCCAGCCCAGGCTCAGCTACGTCCATTCCCTGCTAGAGTTAGGTGAAGGGGAGGGTATAATTGTATGAGTCGAAAGCAGCAGACCTGGATGTAGGCAGAGATGGGTCCAGCCTATGGAGGCTCCGAGGCCTAGAAGGAGACCTGTACTTATATGATTCACTCACTATGTTCACTGTGAAAAGCACTGTAATGATTCCTGACAAGTTAAGGAACAAGGGTGAGGAGAGGGAGTCCTTTTAGCTTCATAATTCTCTATAGAGAGGATAAGTTAGAAATGGGAATATTGGAGGTATCCAGAAACAACTGTGCTTTTTCCTTTCTCTTTAGGCAAGGATGATCTCCCATTTAATCATTCTTCTTTTGAGTACGATTTGGCAGTCCTCTTGTCCTGGGTGTGCTCATAATTAATTGTTTGACTAGAAAGACAAGTTGGTTTGGGGCTAAAGTTTTACTCCTGCTTAAAACCAGGAAAAAGATGTGCCTGGTGGAAGACAGGTGGAGGACTAAGGCTTTAGGAATGAATCTATGGGTTCTTGATTGCCACCAAGTGTCTGTGCTTAAGGTCAGGCCAACTATTTGTAGGAGGCTTTTCCAGAAGGCTTTTCATTCCTGATGACTCCCAAGCCCACAGTAAATTAGATAAATTAGATACAGTAAATCAGAAGGAGGGCAAAAGGGCTGCTGGACACAGTGAAAGTGCCTAGGAGTATGAGCCTGACAGTAGTGGAGTAGGCAGTAAGACAAAAAATATATATATAAACAAGTACAAGAGTTCAAGAACACAAATAATTTAGGGTCATTTGGGATTAAAAAAAAAAGAGTCGGGCTGAGCCCCGGACATGTAAGTGGTTGAGTGCAGGACTGCGGCCTGCAGGTTTGGCAGTTCAAATCCAGCAGTGGCTCTCAGGAGCAGCACTGGGTAGCACCCACGATCACCAGAGGCAGTGATGCCCCCCCCAAAAAAAACAAATAAACAAACAAAAAAAGAGTCTTGGGATTACTATAAGACAGTGATGAGAATAATAATACAATAATGATGCTAATAATGAGGACATCCCAGAGTCTCCAGAACTCAATTATGCTCTTTAAGGGAATAGGAAGGAAGTTGAGGAATAGGTTTCCTAAATAATTCTATGAAAAAATGACTGACCTTTGTTTTTCCTTTAAGTGGGTACTTGCAGGAATGAAATCACAGCTCTCAGGCAAATTCTGATATCCAGGGTGCCTCATTCCTTAAGACTCTCCAGAGCTAAGGTTGACTGGGATCAACATTCCACCAAAATCTGTAGGATAAATTTGCCATGGACTTTGGATACAATCCTGAATTCCAACTCAGTTCCATTGCTGTGACCCTCAACAGGTCATTTTACCTCTGTGCCTCAGCTATTTCCTCTCTAAAATGTTTATAATAATATCTGCTTTCAGAATTGTTGGTGTTAAATAGGAGAAACAAAACCCTGTATGTTCAACCCTCAGTACCTAGTAGAAGCTCCCTACATTTTCTACCCTGCTTCTTTGAGAGAGTCCAGAACCAAAACTCACTGCCATTACTGTATTTTTCAGACCATAAGACGCACCTGGCTGTAAGCTGCTCCCAATTTTTAGAGCAGGAAAGCAAGAATAAAATATTCTGAACCAAATAGTACCAGTATACTAAAATATTTATTAAAATAAAGCAAAATATGCTAATATTTAACAACATAAATGCAACAGTGGTGTGAAGAACCATCATCACTTTCATTAACAAATGAGGGGAAGTATGTGCTGTGCCGATCTTGTGACCTGATTGACAGTGAGACTCCAGGAGAAGGGACTTCCCCCGAACACACAGCAATCCACAGCATGCAAATAGCAGTGGGCAGTGATCGGGCACATGGGCTCATAAACAAATGTTCTGGACTACTACACTTTCGGATAATGAGATGCACTCTGTGTCTTATGGTCCAACACGTGGTAAGTTAATGCTGACTCAGAATAACCCTATAAGAAAGAGTAGAAATGTCCCTTTGGTTTTCTGAGGCTATGGGAGCAAAAAGTCTCATCTCTCCCCCATGAAACAGCGGTGGTCTCAACATGCTGACCTCAGCTTAGCACACCAATAGGTAACCCACTAGGCCACGAGGGCTCCTTTGTAGAGAGTCTGAAATTGGACCAAACTCACCACTATTGAGTCCATTCTGATTCATAGTGACCCTGTAAGTCAAGACATAGAAATGCCTCTTGTGGGTTTTCAAAACTGTAAATCTTTGGATGAGTACAAAGTCTGACCTTTGTCCCTCGAAACACGGTGGTTACAAACGTCTAACCTTACGGTTAGCAGCCCAATGCTTAACCTACTACACCACCAGGGCTCTAGATTTTTGAAAAATGTGGCCCAGCCTTGTACTCTACTCCCACTTTGTTGAAAGGGCTCAGGTAACCACAGTTCAAGGATTTCTGATACCAGGTTTTTGCAAAACAATGGAGCCTAGGGCTGTGTTTGCCAAGAGATGGAGGAAGGAAGGTCAGCTAGGGTCACAGAAACAAGGAACTAGGAAAAAAGACAGTAGAATGGGGCTGAATAAACCCTTTTATTTATTTGTTTTAAGCGTCCTCCTATAGGTGTAGCTTCTCTAACCTTTTGATACTAGTCAAGGGTAACTTACTGAAGCTCAGAATAATGAGTGGAGACCCGAATATCAATACATATCATATGGGAACATACTTGCGGTACAAACTGTTAGCTGGTGGTATGATCTAAGTATAACAAGCTATTTATAAGCAGCCATGAATTCCCAGCACCGGCACGTTTAGTAACCCATATTCAAGTATGTGTGGAATAGTGTCTCTCTGTGTAGAGTCCCACCTTAAATGTTCCCTCATTTTCGTTGAAGAATAACATCCCTTACTTGTCATTTGGGTGGGGAAACAAAGGATAAGGACACTCACTTCTGCTTAAGGGAATTAAGAGGTGGGAGATAAACATAATCTATCATTCAGGAGAGAAGGACAATTCAATGGGTTATGAAATGAGCACTTGATTTTGGAGTTGACCAAGCTTGACTTCAGACGAAACAATTGCCATACTTTGAATTTAAGTTTCCCTAAAGAGAATGGACATCATGTGATACACAGATCTGGGTTAAAATTGCAACTCTGCCATTTCTTCTACAATCTTAGGAAGGTCATTCCTCCTTCACAAGTCTCAATTTCCTCTTTCATTTAATGTGGTTCCTGAAAATACCGTGTGAGTAAACAATTTACCGTGGTGCCTGGCATGTAGTGAACACTCAATAACTTTTACCTTTACATAGAACACTGAATATGAATTGGTTCATCTGACCCTCACAATCATCTTATGAGGTAGGCATTATTAGTATCACACTCATTTTAAAGATTAGGAAACTGAGGCATTGAGAGCATAAATGAGTTTCCCAATGTATCACAGCTTAGAAAGAGTAGAAACAAGAGTCAAACCCAGAGAGCATGACTCTAAAGCTTTTACTATGTCATATGAGGATGGATCAAATACATGATTGCAAAGATAGTATGAAAATTCTAAATTATTATGCCAATATGAGGGGTATAGTTTTATTACTTAAGATAAAGTTGTATGAGCCCCTAATAAAATGATTTTTTTAAAGTCTCCTGTTAGAAGCAAGTCTGTGGAGATACCCTGAACACATAGACTTCTGAATGAAAGACCCTGAGTTCCAAGAGTCCCAGCCCCACCTCCCACCTCCTGCTGTGTCACCCTACAGGCTAGTCTAACTGTTCCTCCTGGGCCTCTTGCTTCATGAGTTTTGGACAGCCCATGATCCTCTTGGTCAGAGTCTTTGTGTGTGCAGCTTCTCCACTGGTACCTGTCCCTAGGGATCCCTACTGATGAAGGGTGGTGCAGTGCCTTGGAAAGCAGACATCGAAATGAAAGTGAGGTGGCTCCTTGCTTTGTTTTTAATTTGTGGTATTTGTGGAGCACTTGGAAGCATGCAAGGAAGAGAGAGCAGAGGTTTGGGCAAATAAGTGGACCAAGTGGCTTGGGAGAATCAGTGTGGAAAGAAGAGAGAGAAGAATATGTGGCAAAGAGCTAGATGGAAAAAATATGATCTTGGTGTGTGTGGGTGACATGATTTTCTCCTTGTGTCATAACTTCTGGAAGGAGATCCCCAGCTGGAGGGAGGCCCTGACAGGACTGATTACTTTAGCATCAGGGCTCCAGAAAGGTTGTGAGTGACAACCAGGACATGGTTATAGGATTATCATTAGAAACTAAAGGAAATTAGTTATCCCCAGTATCCACTCTGTGCCAGCAGAGGCCCAGCTCATCAAATATCAAAGTGTATGTATGCCACAATATGTGTTCTACTCACTAGAAAATAACAATGCTTGTAAAAAAGTTTCCATGATCAAATAAATATAGTAAATGCCAAGTTAAATTAATCCAAATATTTTTTAATGTAGGGTTTGATGTTTGTTTTCACCACCTTTGCCTCAGGCTTCTGTTGCCCTGATATATTGACAACTTTCTCTCTGCGTTTACAAAGTACCAATCTAATGGAGTATTACACTGTTTGAAGCCTTATACTCTGCCCTTTGCCTGGGGACAGTCTGCTTTCCATCCCACCAGACTCCATGCCGTTCTTACACTTGTTGAATTCATCAGTAAAAGGTCAGAGGGTACCAATTTTCCTTCATATCTGAAGATTACAAGGTGGGTGGATTTTCCCTTTTAGAACTCATGCCCC
>PVJH01018580.1:0-44831 GCA_004026705.1 Nesogale talazaci | reverse complement strand
AAGAGGTGAAATTATCATTATTTGCAGATGATATGATTATATATAGGGAAAACCTCAAAAGCTCCACAAAGGGATTACTGAAAAAAATAGAGGAGTATGGCAGAGTGGCAGGGTACAAGATCAAAAATCAGAAGTCAATTGGTCTTCTGTACACATCAGATAAGACCACAGAAGAGGAGATAAAAAAAGAGGTTCTCTTCACAATAGCCAAGCATAAATTGAAATATCTAGGGATATACCTGACAAAAAGAACAAAAGATCTATATGAGGAAAATTACAGAACACTATTACAAGAAACAAAGAATGACTTCAAGAAATGGAAAAACATCCCATGCTCATGGATCGGAAGACTCAATGTAGTCAAGATGACAGTCCTACCCAAGGCACTATATAAGTTTAATGCAATACCGATACAAGTACCATCCTCCTTCTTAAAGAAATGGAAAAAATGATTTGTAACTTCATATGGAGACGGAAGAAGCCCAGAATTAGTAGAGAACTCCTCAAGAAGAAGGACATCGTGGGAGGGCTTGCCCTACCTGACTTTCGCACATACTATATAGCCACAGTGGTCAAAACAGCATGGTATTGGCATAATGACAGATACTCAGACCAATGGAAAAGAACTGAAAATCCAGAAATAGAAACACAAGCATACAGACAACCGATCTTTGATAAGGGCCCCAAAAGTATCAAATGGGAAACAGATGCCCTTTTCAACAAGTGGTGCTGGAAAAAATGGATATCTACCTGTAGAAAAATGAAGCAAGACCCTTACTTCACTCCATGCTCTAGAATAAATTCAAGGTGGATTACAGACCTTGAAGTAAAACCCCAAACTATTAGGGCCATCAATGAGGGAATTGGGAACAATCTGAGAACACTGGCACAAGGACTACATAGGCTAACAGAAATAGGGAAAGACACAAACACAGAGGAGGCTCAAATAGCCAAATGGGATATATTAAAGATTAAACACCTGTGCACATCGAAAGAATTCACCAAGAGAGTAATAAGAGAGCAGACAGACTGGGAAAACATCTTTGGCAATGACAAATCGGATAAAGGTATTATTACTAAAATTTACAATACCCTGATAGCTTCCAAAAAGAGCAAAACTAACTGCCCACTGAGGAGATGGGCAAAGGAATTAAACAGAAGTTTCACAGAGGCAGAAATAAGAGAGGCCAATAAGAAATAAGAGAGGCACATATATGTGTATATATATATATATATATATATATGAAAATGCTCCCGATCATTAGCCATAAGAGAAATGCAAATCAAAACAACAATGAGATACCACCTAACACCCTCAAGAGTAGCCCTATTCAAAAAGTCAGAAAGTAACAAATGCTGGAAAGGCTGTGGGGAGATAGGGTCGCTTATCCACTGCTGGTGGACCTGCAGGTATGTATAGCCACTATGGAGATCAATTTGGAGATACCTAAAACAGATGAAAATTGAACTACCATACAACCCAGCAATTCCCCTGCTGGGCATATACTCAGAAGAGACTAGCAACAATCCACGACCAGAGATCTGTGCTCCAATGTTCATCGCAGCACAGTTCACAATTGCAAGGATTTGGAAGCAGTCCATATTCCCATCAACTGATGAATGGATTAAAAAGCTGTGGTACATACATACAATGGAGTACAATGCATCGTTGAAAAGCAGTGATGAACGTATGAAGCACGTCACCGCATTGGAAGAACTGGAGGAAATTATGCTAAGTGAAGTTAGCCAAGCGCAAAAGGACATGTACAATATGAATCCGCTGAGGTAAGCATATTAATAATTTCAAAGTTGGAAAGCGGCAGGGATCTACACGTAGCCTCCTCTCTGGCGCATGGACAACAGGGAAGTGAGTGTTGGGACACATTGTACAGTGTACAGGATGAAAAAATAATTTGTAAATTACTAAGTGTTCAAGGGGAAGGGGGGGAGGAAGGGTAATATAGGGAGCTGATAATGGGGGCCTGGAGGGAGGGAGAATGTTTTGAGAGTGATGATGGCAATGGGTGTGTAAAAGTGGCCTGAATACAACTGATGTTGTTAGGGATTGTCATGGGAGTTGTAGGGGTCCCCCAATAAAATGATTATTTTTTTAAAAGGGAGGGAGGGGAAAGGGGAGTTTTTTTTTTTTTAAAGAGAAGCTTGTATCAAGGGCTCAAGTGGAAAATATTGGGAAATGTATGTGGAAATATGTGTGCAAATGTGCTTGATACAAATGATGTACTGAATGTTGTAGTAGCTGTAAGAGCTCCCAATAAAATTTAAAAAATACAAATAAATTAAAATGTGCTGAAAACCTCAGCTTATACACAAGTATATACAGTACTCTGTTTTTCCTTCTCTCCTATCTCTTCTTGTCTCCTTCCTTCATGCACTTTATGATTATAAAATGGGTTTCAATTGCCCTAATTGCTTCTATTGCTACCATTTTATATGCCACATGTTACTACCTTGCATCTTTGTCCCCCTAAACTCCTGAGGACATCTTAGTAGAGTGTATCTGCGCTGGCTTCTATCATCACAATATTTCTCTTTCTGCTGACGTTGACTATTCGTTGTCCATTCTTTAAAGCACTTGTATACCCCTGGGCTATCCTGTGTTGTTGCTGATGTCAGGAGTCAGTTCCAACTCACAGCAGCCATGTCTACAATAGAATGAAACACTGCCTGATCCTATGCCATCTTCAAAAATTTTCTAATACTTGAGCCCATTGCTGCAGCTACTTTGTCAATCCATGACACAGTGGAGGGGTCTTCTTTTTCACTTCCCTTCTACTTTAGAAAGCATGGTGTTTTCTATAAAAACCAATCTATCCAACAACATATGAAAAGGATTCTTGCAATCCTTCTCTCTGAGAAGCGTCTGGCTGTGTGTTGTCCAAAAAAATTTGCTTGTTTTTGGCAGTCCATGATATGTTCTACATTCATCTTCCTCACCTTTATTCAATAGCATCTATTTTGCATTGGTCTTCCTTATTCCATATGCAATTTTCCAACGAATATGAGACCACTGAAAATACCATGGGCCAGGCACAATTCAATCCTCAAAGTAACATTTTGCTTTTCAACCCATTAAAGCAGTCCTGTCCAATGTATCTATTCAAAGAAAAGCATCATTTGGTCTCTTCACTGATGCTTCCACAAGTATTGATTGTGGATCCAGGAAAAACTCAGTCCTAAGCAACATCAATTTTTTTCCATTTATATTATGTTACTGTGTTAGTCTGGGTAGACTAGAGAAAAAAGTTCATAAACACACATATGGAAAAGGTAAAGTGACCAGATTTTAACATTAGTAAAACGGGGCACCATTGACTAGAGGGGGGGGGGTGATACAGGGCGTATATTCCCTTCCCAGTTTCCCTCCGTTCCCTAGTTTGTTGTGCATTCTTTCCAAAAACTGGATTTTTTGAAACATACCACAGGACATGGGAAAAATTGTTCAAAATCAGTACTGTCCTACCAAAAGTGGCATGTCTGGTCACTTTAATATAAGGGAAAGGTTTATATACAAGAGGAATGGAACATTGAGAAAGCATCCCAACTCATTCCTTCCAAGGTCCTAAATCCGATATTAGATCATATGTCTGATGCCAGTCTATAAAATCTCCTACCAACTTACAAAGCACATGCAATGACACCAGGACAATCACAGGCCAGTGGGTGCAGAGTCCTGTGTGTCCAGTGGCAGTAGAAGCATCTCAGTGCTTGCAGGGGTCTCCCCATGATCTCCCAAGCATCTGAGCACTGGCAGGAGTCTCCACATGGCTTCTCTGGCCCCAGAGGTTTGGCTCTATCAGGGAAAGCCCATGTGGCCTCTCCTCTGGCTCTTCTGCTCTCCAGGAATCAGGATCAATCAGCTTGCTGTCATCTTGTCTTGTCAGTAATTTGTTGTCTCAGAGACTGAGTCAAGTCTCTCTATGCCACTTGGGAAATACCGCGAGACTTCTCAGAATACTCAGAAGAAAACCCTGCCCACACAGAGGCCTTATTGGCCAGCTCCAGATTGACAGGCTAGACTGCACCCCTAGACTTTCCATCATGAAATTGACACACGAGTATATGACTGCCACAGTTACCTATCGGTCAAGTTGTGAGGATTTGGGCTTTCTTTACATCCATACTGAAGGCTGCAATCTTTGATTTCAGCAAAGGTTTCAAGATCTCCTCACTTTCAGCAAGTAAGGTTGTATCATCTGCATATTACAGGCTGTTAATAAACCTTCCTCTCAGTCTGATGCCACATTCTTCTTCAATTAATCCAGCTACTCCAAATTTTTGCTCAACCTATATATTGAATAAGATGGTGATGAGACACAACCTTGACACACAACTTTTCTGATTTGAAACCACGCAGAATCCCCCTTGTTCTGTAATCACAGCTGCCAGTTGATACATTTAAAAACTCCACATGAACAGTGAAGAATTCTAGAATTCCCATTCTATTCAAGCTTATCCAGTTAATAATCCAAGCTTATGATCTACAGAGTCAAATGCCATTGCATCATCAATGAAATACAAGTAAACATCTTTCTGGTATTCTCTGCTATCATCCAAGATAATTCTAGCATCAGCAGTGATATCCCTTGTTCCATGTCCTCTTCTGAGTCTGACCAGAATCTCTTGCAATTCCCTTTCAGTGTCCTACTGCAACCTTTGCTGGATGATCTTTAGCACAATTGTCTTTGTATATGATATTAATGATATTCTTCTATAACTTGAACATTCTGTTGCCTAACTTTTCTTTGGAATGGGTACAAATATGGATCATTTCCAGTTGGGGGGTCCAGTAGCTTGCTTCCAAATTTCTTGGCATAGACAAGTGAGTGCTTCCAGTGTTGTATCGGCTTGTTGAAATATTTCACATATGCGACCTCTTGACATGGTTGAATATTGACTACTTTGGTTGGTTTTGCTTGTTTGTTTTTGGCACTGTGACTCTATAGTTTTTCCATCTTCTTTTAATGCATTTTTCATTATTCAATATTTTGAACATAGAATATTTCAATAGTGCAACTTGAAGTTTGATTTTTTCCCTTGAGTTCTTCAATTTAAGATATATTGAGCATTTTCTTTCTTTTTGCTTTCTAACTGTAGACATTTGCACATTTTATTATAATATTTGACTTTGTCTTCTCAAGTTGTCATTTGAAATTTTCTATTCAATTCTTTGACTTCACCTTTTCTTCCATTTGCCTTATCCACTCTATTATTAAGTGCAAGTTTCTGAGTCTCTTCTGACATCCACACCGTCAGCCTCTCTGTGGGAGAAAGATGAGGCTTCTTATTCCTATAAAGAATCACCTTCTTGAAAACTCACAGGAGCAGTTCTAACCTGCCCTATAGGATTGCTATAAATCAGGATTAACTTGATAGTAATGAGTGTGAGTGTGCATATAAGCTCAAAAGTTTGAATAAGAAGAATATGTGGTAAAATTCAAGTTAATAAGAAGAAATCAGAATTAGTGGACCATTAGACTACAGGAAATCTCAGATTATTGTCCTAAATCACCTTTAAACTTGGAATTTAAGCCATTTCTGGAGATCACTTCTCAGATAAATATATATATATGCAAAATTGACAATATTATCCATGGCAAAGGGGTGTGGGGGCAGTAAAAGAATTCTAATATCTTGAAATTCAGGAAGAGGAATTTGAGTCTTGATTCTTTTAGAATGCCAACTTAATGAATTGATGTTTCTAAAGTTTAATTTCGAAGTGAACTTATTTGGAATGGAAGAAATTAGGGAGAATATACAATGAAGTGTTTGGCATATTCCAAACTTATTCAGTCAACAAGTCCTTATAGAGTCCTTGTTATAACAGATGATTAGACCTTAGGGATGCCCAGTAATCAAATATCCTGACAGCGAAAGACTTGCATCTTAGTGTGCATAGACAGACAATAGCCAGATGCCATAGCACAAAGGGATAGAGTACTGTGGGGTGCACAGGAGCCTGCTGGAGCTAAAGTGATCCAACCTCTTTGAAAAAAGGCACTGAACTGAAGCTGCTATGTAAAAACAAAGCATAAGAGCATTCCAAGCAGCTGAAAGTGGAAAGGCTCCCAGGAAGAAATGAGCACAGTGTGTTCAGGGTCAGGAGACAAAAGTTAAAACAATAAACATATTAATAAAAAATAACCCCCCAAAATTGAGCAGAAATACAGTGAGTTATACAGAGAGTGGTAGATGCATAAATTAAATAGATCATGCAGGGAACTGCAAAGCATGATAACAATTTACATTGTTTATGACTTACTTATAAAGTTACTAAGGTATTTTAGGCAGGTATGATACTTAGATGATTTTATGTTAACAAGACACCTCTGGCTAGGGGTGGAGTCAGACTTGTCAATAAAGTCACAGCCTGATATTATCTCCTTGGAGGTATGACCTTATCATAAAGAGGGCCCTGTGGACAGCCCCGCTTCTCTCCCCACCTCACCCCCCACCCCCTGCCAACCTTCCTGTTTGCTGCTCACCCTGAGACCTGTTGGAGTCCTGGTATGTTTCCATCAACCTAGGACCCACGCGACTTTCACCCACCAGCCTGTAATCTTCCTTTGTTCTGCATGGTTACATGTAGCTGTGTGAGTCTGAAGAGCATTTATGGACTAATATTGGACTTGTGGACTTGGTTGTGGTGCTTGATATATAATTACTTTTTGATATAAAGTTCTTTGCTATATATATGTGAATGTCGCTGTATTTGTTTCTCTAGTCAACCCAGTATAACACAGCAGGAGAGGAAAATAATGCAATTTACATTCTGAAAAGGTCACCTTGGCTGTATGGAGATTGAATCATAGAAGAAGGAAAGTGAACCTAGAAAAATCCAATTGAAGGTAGTTGTCCAAAGTTGTTTGGATTAGTTTATAAGTGACTATATTAGCTTTAGTTAATGAGATTGGGATGAAAGTTGAACTCAATAGCAAAAGAGAAGTGACATGATTTACTAATACATTGGATTCAAGGTAAAAGAAGAAAAGGGGAATTGAGGGTGATGCATAGATTGGGGTTCCAACCAACTAGGATTATTTCCTGTGAGGAGAAAATGGAAAAAGAAGCAACTTTGACAGGAGACAAAAAAAAAAAGATTTCTATTTAGAATACCTTAGACTTGGTATGTCCACCAGAGGTAGATATACAAATTTTCAGCTTAGCAAAAAAGTCAGAACTGGAGATGATCACTCAGGAGTTGTCAAGTGATAGCTAAATCCAGAGATCTAGGAATAATCATCCAGAAAGTATGTGGACGCATGTATTTGCAGAGAAATAAATAATGCCTAAAACAATTCAGTATTTTGAGATTGACAGTATGGTGGATTCAAATCCAGGCATTTTGGACTTAAAAAAAATGCCTTCTAACAAAATCTGACTGCCACCGGTGGGATAGCTGGGCTGCTAATCACAACATCAGCAGTTTGAAAACACCAGGCACTCTGTGGGAGAAAGATTGGGATTCCTACCCCTGTAAGAGTTAGAGTCTCAGAAACCCACAGGAGTAGTTTCACCACGTCCTATAGGGTCTCAGTGAGTCAGAATAGACTCACTGGTAGTGAATTTGGTTTTGATTTTCTAACAATGTCCTTGGAAAATGAATGCATAGATACTGTTTCCTAACTGAGATCTAGAATTCTTTAACAAATTGCTCCTAGCCTGCACACTATATACTGTCATGTCCTCTTAAAACACATTGACTTTTTATCCCTATTAGCTTATTAACAAATTAATATTAAAAACAGCCAAGTCAACTTTTTGATGCTTTTGAGCCTTTTCCCTTTGCTAGGGAATCAAAATAAATAAATAAATAAAGATAAGTCAATCTATCCATTTAGACTACCTTGAAAAGAAAAAGAAAAAAATGGAAAAAGTTTTCAATTGTGTAGACTGTATATAGGTATTGGGGAGGCTAAGGGATAGTGTGTGCATGTATTTGCATAAGAGAGTTTAGATATAACTTTAGTATAATGATATCAAGTGTGGTAGATATATAATCATTTATCAATTTGAGGAATAAGAGTATAGGGATAGAGACTAGCCTGTCAATCAAATCATAGCCAATGAGGCTTCTGTGTGTGCATGGCCTTCTCCTGAGAAGTCTGGGAAATTTTGGTATTTCTTTCTTAAAAGCCGGTGACACTATTGGGCTGCTCACTTCCTGTGAGACATCCCTGAGGAGAAGTCACATGGACCTATCCTGATATAGCTCTGGGAACCGGAGTAGCCACGTGGAGACCCCTGCCAGTGCTGAGATGCTTACAATGCTACTGGATCCAAAGACTTTCTATCCACTGGCTTGTGATTGTTCTGCATTTGGCATCATTACATGTGCTTCATGGGCCTGAAGAGGAATTTATATATTGGTATTGAACATATGGGCTAATATCGGACTAATGACCTTGGACTGGACTGAGCTGAGATGTTTTCTGAATGTACTATTGCTCATGTATATAAACCTCTCCCTTAGATACATATGTATGTGTATGAGAGTCTTCATGATTTTTTTTCTCTAGTCTACCCAGACTAACACATCAGGAAAAGCTTTACTGAATAACTATACAATTGTTTTTTGCCCATGATCTTTTAAAACAAATTGAATGATCATGACAAAAAGATAACCCAGATCAGTTTTAAAGAATAGTTCTAACTTTGCCTCTACAAGTTGATGGTGATGCTGATGGTTACTAATGTCATCATCATCATGACTGAGCAAAAAGAGAAAACGCTTTGTTTTTAGTAATGTAAGTATCAGCAGGGAAAGGAGATCTGAAATTTCTTAATTGGAACTAGCAGCACGAGTCTCACAACTTGGAAAAGTTAGTCCAAAAAGTGAACACTTGCATAGAGTGGTGTATAAGGGGTATATTGTCCATGCCTAAACTCTTCAGGTAGACAAAGGGGAAGGAGATTCCAATTCCACAGTAATCCAAGGCCAATTGGTGCAAGGCAGAAGTCATATATGCCTCTACCCTTTATCTCTCGTTATCCTATTCAGACAACAACAGTCTGTCCCATGCATTCAACTTACCTTAGATTGATTATCAATTGCAGTGGCAACAAAGACCTCAGAGAATATATATATATATATATATATATATATATATATATATATATAACTATGGAAGATTGTTAGGAAAATTTACAGGTGAGTCAAGATCAGAAAACATCAAAATTACCATCCTTTTAAAACAGTACCTTTTTTTAAACAATGGCAGCAGGTGTGGTCCTCAGCTTCTCAGCCACCCAAACCCCTGGCCTCTATCCTTCCTAGGCAAGTGTTAGCAAAGTTCCTTTTGTGCTGATGAATTCCCAAAGGGCACTCCACTTTGCCTGCAAGTCTTCTACCTCAGCTTTATTGGTCCTGTTCTTCTGTTTTGTCTCTTAGCTTTAGTACGTTGGCTTTTGGTGCCTCTGCTTCCACTGCCACTTTTGGCAAGACTCTTGCACGTATTATGCAACTTTCAACTTTCTTGATAGTTATGGGATTCCTTGTCCTGCTTTGGAGGGGGCTCACCATCTATTCAGCAGAATGGCAAAACAGACTAATCCCCAAGGGAGACAAGAAAGAACAAGCTTTTTATATCACAGAATTTATATTCTACGGTGGAAGCTGGACATTAAATAACCAAGGAAATACATAATTTCAGCTGATATTAGGGACCAGAAAAAAATTGAAATTGCTAAAGTGCTTCCAAGCAAAATATTGTGTTCAGCTACCATTGCCTACAAAAGGAAGCAAATATACTCCATTGGTCCTTTTCATTGTCTGTAAATAATTACATGTACAACAAAATCAATAAATAAACAAGCTAACCATTTTCCTTTTTAAAAATAGATGTCTATTTTTCTTATTTAACAAGACACTAGGAGTTGGTTAGGGAGGTGTGATCATGTTTTATGGTGTCATCAGTGCTCCTACGTGCCTTCTATTATCCTAACTATCCTTTAAAAAATGAATTGTGCTATTACGTCAATTCTAATTCATGGTGACCTCTTTTTCAGACTATGTGTTCCATAGGGTTCTCAATGGCTGATTTGGGGGACGTAAATCACTAGACCTTTCTCCTGAGGCACCCTAGTTAGTCTCACATTGCCAACTTCTCAGCTAGCAGTTGAGCTCATTAACCTTGTGCATCACCCAGGGACTCTGTTTGCAAAGTGTGAGTTGTTTGTTTATTGTTCATGGACTTAGTTAGAAGATAGTTATGTCACATCTATATTCAAGTTATATGAACAAAAAATACTGAAGGGAAGGTATTAGAAAAGTCGAGCTTGTATGAAAATCTCCAGTAAATTTTCCTGGCATCTCTGGGGAAACTGAGAAACAAGATCTCAGTCAGTCAAATTGGCCTGAATATAACTTTGTTTTTACTTTAGGTAGAAAGCTAGAGTGGAATTCCTAAATGAAATCTATCCTTCTTTAGCAAATTGCTATTGGTCTACACACTATATACTGCTATGTGCCCTTAAAACACTGCAAAGCTAGTGGTGCTGTCATATTTCCTAAAGATTAAGACCATGTCGGCATCAGCATGCAATTACTATAATAGTAATATTAAATGTGTTTACTATATTATTCATACTACTTCTCAATATCATGAAAAGCATATGAATCTATACAGAATTAGGTATAAGTGATATCATGGGTGGGGGAAAACCATGTCAAAAAATATACTACACTGAGCCAAAAGTATTCACTGAGAATAAATACTAAAGCACAATGAAAGACTAGCACAGTTCACTGTTATACCTAGTTTGCTCATTACTTAATTGTTCGGTGCATATATACAAGTATGTTTCTCACTTTTGTTAAAAGTAAGTTAAAAGTTGAACATCAAATAAAGCAGTGATACACATTTATCAATAAAAAACTTATCTAAAAGATAATCAAAGGTATTTCCAGAAATTAATAGAGAAGTGTTCTAGAAACTCTTAAAAAAATCCAAACTCACTGAGATGGCTTTAATTTGGACTCACGGTGACCCTGTAAGACAGAGTAGACTGCTCTTGTTGGTTTTCCAAACTGTAAGTCTTTATAGATGCAGAAAGACACAAGTTTCTCCCTTGGAGTGACTAGTGGTTTAAACTGCTGACCTTGGGATTGGTAGCTCAAAGCACAGCCCACTACACCACCAGAACTCCTTCTAGAAACAAATTACATTAGCAGCTGCTCATTAACTTGGCAGTTGTCATGAATGTCATATTTCCTTTATAACATTTGTATGCTTTTATTTATTATAATTTATATTGTTGAGACACATTTCAAGTAAAATCCAAATACAATATAGGTGGAAGATCTGAAGGTCATTGAAGAATTACTAGAATTAATTTAAAAAAATAACAAAAACTGAACTAAATGACCACATGATCTCCATTAGAATCTTTTAATTTGTTGCATTTTAGAGAATCCTTCTTTGTTGAAAATGTTAAGATTAAAAAATGGATTAGCATTCACTTTAGTTCATGCCTTCAATAATCATCAAAAAGAGCAGTGATTTCTCAAACCTTAGAAGGATTTGACATAGTTATAACATTCTTTATCTATCTGTGCACATTCTAATTTCACAGACAGCTGAAGGCTACAAAGACCATCTCTCGGGCATTATGTGTGTTATTATTCAATACCCAGCTTATTTTGACTGGTATATATTTTAATTAGGTTCATAAAATAATCCTGAAATTTATTTTACAGAAAATACACTTTTATTTTGTCAGTCTGTGGACATCCAATTATCTTAGCTAGGATTTAAACAGATGTGAATCTTTCACATCTTAGAAAAGGCAAACACTGCTTTTTATTGTCTCAGTCATTTCACATATGGACCTATCGAAAAATCAAAATTCTGGTAATAAGTAAATGTTTCACTGAGAGCGTGGCTTACTACTATGTAAGCGGACTCTGTAAGAAGGCTTAATTCTTTTTGCTCACCTGAATTCTGCATCTGTGGCAGATTTCTGGTTTTTAGACTTAAGCCAAGGCCCAGCAGCAATTTTCTGCTGACCATGGGAGCCATCAGCAGCCTCCCTGTATATCTTGGATTCCATGGACTTTACAGTAGGATCCTGACCTGCTGATCTTGAATTTATCCAGCCTACAGGCTTCCTGTTTCTTGGTTCATCAGATCCAGTAGCTACAGGAGGCAGGAAAAGCTTCCAGCTTAATATCGGACCCACAGACCTGAACCAGATTGGACTTATCCAATTCTACAACTGTGGAAGACACATTCTGGATGTAAATTTCTTTCTTTATATACGCATATAAGTATCCCTGGTTTTGCTTCTCTAGAAAACCTAACACATATGAAGATCTCTGTCAGCATTGTTAATCTATCTGGGAAACAACTTTACGAATTAGAGCGCATTGCTTATGTGGACTTCCTTTTGCCTATGGGCTTACTCATCTCCAGCCATCAAAGCAGCGACAGCTCATATCAACTCTCTAGGAGAGAGCACGGCACCTTAGGATGTCTCAGGCTATAAACCTTTATGAAAACAAACTGTCACATCTTCTCCTACAAATTATCATTATTTTGTCATACGGCACACTGATCCACGTGCCCCTTTACCCACTTCCTGTTGTCCATACCCCAGGGAGCAGCCTAATTCTTAACCCACTGCACCAATAAGACCCATTTTTAAATTTTACAAATGCTGCCAATTTTCAAGGCTATTTAAATCAATAAGTTTCTCATCCACATTTCAATAAAATAGTTTCATATATTTTTATTATCTTGATTAAATCCACAACTTCTGAAAATCCCTGACCTAAATGCTTTTTTATTTAATTTAAAATAATTTTAAAATGCTTTCATCTACTAAAGTTACCTTCCTGTCATGAAGTTCTATGAGTTTTACAAATGCATAATGTGTCATTTCAGACTCATACCTAAGAGTGTATGAATATTAAGAGGATGATACATAGCAGTTTCCTGATCTAAGAGCACCCTGAAATTCACATATTTATCCTTCTCTACAACCAAGAAGGCAATATTTGCATTCGATTTGAAGTTTACTCTTGGCACCACTCAGCTCTTTATTGTGACTTTCATTTTGCCTATTCCAGGATGTCATATAATTGAAATCACAATTATGTAGATTTTTTCATAATGGCTACTTACATATGTATTTAAGGTCTATCCATGTTTTTTCATGACTTAGTAGCCACTTATCACTAGATAACCTTTATAATGTGAGTATGCCACCATTTGTCTATTCGCATGTTGAGAATGTCTTAGTTTCAACAAATTTTTACTGATCATGAATGAAGCATCTATAAGTTTTCAGCCATAGGTTTTTGAGTAGACTTTCTCTCCTAAATTGGGTAAATACCTAGGAAGCACAGAGCTGTTTAATTGCATGACAAAACTATAGTTAGTTTTGTAAGAACTGGCAACCATCCATTCAATATTCTAATATACCATTTTGCATTCCCTCCAGCAATGAATGTTGGTTCCTTGTACATTCTACATTTTTTAGTTTTGTTTTCAATTTTTGAAAATCATCCTAATACATATATAGTGAAAAGTTATTATTTAGCTTGCAATTCACTAATAATAAATAAACTCAGGTATCGAGATGGTTACTTATTATGTATAGTGTCTTCACAATAGAACTTTGTTGATTTTTTAATTGAATTTATTTGGCTATTATTGTCGATTTTCAGTCAACCATTGATGGTTATTATCAAATTTGTATTTTGCAAATATTTTCTCCAAGTCATTTTATCCTCAACATTTCTTTTCATAGAGGTGAAGCTTTTTGTTTTAATAAAGTTCAGCTTATCAAATGTTGTATGCTAGAGTTCACCACAACCTCAAAATCACCAAGATTTTCTATCAATATATCCATTATTTCTCTAATACCATATCATCTTTACTACTGCAACTTAGTATTGAGTCCTAAAGTCTGGAAGTGGAAATATTCCAAGTTTTTTTTTCTTTTTCACTATTGTAGTATGTATTCTAGGCCTTTTATCTTTTCTTACAAACTTTAGACTCTTATTAGTGAAATATTTTATGAAAAAATTAATAAATATCTTGCTAATAGCTATAAAATATCTTCCTGGGATTTTAAATATCTGTGTATATGATTGCATTTGTAAAAGTGTACACTGCAAAATGTGCCTCCATTTAATAATTTCTACACATACTGTTTAGTGATATTGGTTATATTCTTCACATTATGTCAATACTCGCAGGGATTTTTAAAAAATCATTTTATTGGGGGTTATCCAACTCATCAAGATCCAAGCATAATCTATTGTATGTCAAGTACATTTGCATACTTGTTGCCCTTATCATTCTACAAGCATTTACCTTCTACTTAAGCCCTTGGAATCAGCTCCTCTTTTCCCCCTCTCTCCCCACTCCCCTTTCCCACATGAAACCTTGACATTTTTTTTGGGGGGGGGCGCATCACTGCTCTCTCATGACCTTGAGAGCTACCCAGCCTTGCTCCTGTAGAGCTGATGCTGAATTTGAACCGCCAAGCCTGTGGGCTGCAGTCCCGCACTCAACCACTACACCACCGGGGCTTGGCTAAATCTTAAAAATTCATAAATTATTATTATTTAGTCATATCTTACACTGTCTGATGTCTCCCTTCACGTCCTCCCTGTTATAGATACCCTAGGGAGGAAGTTATATATAGAACCTTATAATTGCTTCCCCCTTTTTACCTACCTTCCCTCCACCCTCTGGGTATCACCACTCTCATGACTGGTCCTAAAGGGATCATCTGTCCTGGATTCCCTATGTTTCTAGTTCGTATCTGTACCAGTGTACATCCTCATCTGTCCTGGATTCCCTATGCTTCCATTTCCTATCTGTACAGTGTACATCCTCAGGTCTAGTCGGATTTGTAAGGTAGAATTGAGAATCATGATAGTGGGAGGAGAGGAAGCAATGAAAAACTAGAAGAAAGTTGTATGTTTCATCATTGTTACACTGCACCCTCATTGGTTCAACTCCTTCCCACAAACCTCCTATAAGGGGCTGTCCTGTTAGCCACAAATGGGCTTTGGGTCCCCAGTCTGTATTCCCTCTCATTTACAATGACATAATTTTTAGTTCTTTGATGCCTGATACCTGATCCCTTAGACACTCATGGTCACAGGCTGGTATGCTTCTTCCTTGTGGGCTTTGTTGCTTCTGAGCTAGATGGCCGCTTGTTTACCTTCAAGCCTTAATGACCCCAGACACTGTATCTTTTGATAGGAGGGTACCATTAGCTTTTTTCACCACATTTGGAGATGCACAAAACTGTCTTCAGCAATCGTGTTGGGAAGGTAAGCGTGATGAAAGCTTCAGGGATTTTTATTTGCAATACTTTTTTTTTGCATCACTGCCCTCTGGTGGTCGTGGGAGCTACCTAGTCTTGCTCCTGGAGAGCTGCTGCTGGATTTGAACCGCCAAGCCCGTAAGTCACAGTGCTGCACTCAACCACTTACGCCACCGGAGCTCAGCTATTGGCAATATTTTAAGTTTATATATCAAGTTGGGAAGAAGTGACATTTAACTGTTCCCCTTTCAGCATCTTGAACAAAAATCCCTCAGAGCACAGAGCTGGGAAATCTTGCACTGGACAAGCCCTCATGTGTCAATACATAATTGAAGAAAGAAATTAGAGCACAGTAAGGGGAAGCAAAGTCCCCTCATCAGTATGCAACACATTTGTGACTCAAACTCTTGAATGTTAACCAGTTGCAGAGAGGGACTGAGAAATGTCGTGAAAAGAGAACAGGTTTTAGACATTTCTAGGTTTCATTGGAGGTTTGCCACTCTGTAGTGTGAAAGGATGGGAACTAGACTTCACATTTCTGAGTTTTATTTTCCTCAGGGGAGAGAAAGGGAGGAAAGTATCCATTTCAATGTTTTGGGTGGAGTCACTTATTATAGATAGATGATATAGATGTAGATGTAGAGATACAGATAGAGATTGCAAGGTGCATTAACTTAATAGTCTACAAAACAGTAATCAGACAAAGTATTGTGGTGTTGATGGTGACAGTAGTAATAACAGTAGATGTAGCCACTACAGCATTAGTAAAGACAATCGGGTGGCACTAGAGAGACAGCATTCAATTCAAACAGGAACTGACACCCTCAAAGGGAACGATCCATGTGAAAGCCACTCGGTTAATGTCAAGACTGTAGTTAGGTGTGTGAAGTACATTTTGATTCATACTAACTACATACGACCAAGTAAACTTGCCCATAAGGTTTGCTAGATTCAAGCATAATAACAACTGGGAAAAAAAAAAGAATTAAAAAAAAATAACAACTGGGAAGATGGCCAAAGACCAGGCACCGTTTCGTACATAGAGAGGATCTCTATGAATTGGAACAGACTTGGCAACATTTAACAGCAACAATCTTTAAGGGAAAAGCTCTCCAGGTCTATCCTCCATAAACCACTAGATGAGTTTGAACCACTGACTTTTCAGTTAGTAGCTGAGCACTTAACCACCAGGATTCCTTTTGGTAGCGTAGTCATAGGGAAATCCCACTTAGTCATTATAGTCAAAGGACAGAACTGAGGCCCAAACCAGATATTAGGGGACATTTGGAATGGATTAGAATAGAAAGAAAGAGATGAAATGGGATAAAAAGCAATTAGGAGTAAAATAGCAAGGATCCTGGGAAATTAATGCGGAAAAAATTATAGAAGGGAAGTAAGTTTGCCTGAGTCACAGTTCTAAAATGAGCTTTCCACATAGTCTTGCCAAGTCCCCTGATTGTGCCTCTCACTTGACAGTCACATATAGTTGCCTTGTATAATCCTTTCAAGTTTTAATCATTTTCTGACTGGTATTAGCTATTACAGTGGGTTAGACTGTTAACCAGAAGGTCAGCAGTTTGAAACCACAGGGTTTTCTGTAGGAGAAAGACTTGGCTTCCTCAAAGAGTTACACTCTTGGAAACTCACAGGGGCATTTCTACTCTAGCCTGTGGGATTGCCATGAGTCAACACTGGTTCCATGGTAGTGAGTTTGAGTTGTTGAGCTTTGAAAGTGGGCTATGAGTTGGATTGCTAGCTTATAGGTCAGCAGTTTGTAGCCACCAGCTACTCCTTGGGAAAATGATGCACTGCTGTAAAGATTTAGTCTCAGAAACTCAATGAAGCAGTTATACTCTGTCCTATAGGTTTGTGGCAGTCATGTGCTTATGTTAATTTCATGATTGAGATGTAGGGGTGGAGTCTAGCCTGTTAATCTGGAGGTAGCCATTGAGTAGCCAATGAGGCCTCTGTGTGGGCATGGCTTTCTCCTGATAAGTCTGGGAAATCTCATGATATTTCCCTTGTGAAGATGAGAAGCTATCTCCCCAGTTGTTGAGAGTTAGTCTCAGAGATGATGAATGATGGACAAGACAAGATGGCAGTGTCTGAGGAGCTGGAGAAGCCACACGGCTTGACCCTGATGGAGCCAGACCTCTGAAGGTGGAAAGGCCACATGGAGACCCCTTCCAATGATAAGTTGCTTCTGCCACCACTGGATGATGTTGATGAACCCTGAGCCCTGGAAGTGAGGAGCCATGGGGAGACCCCTGCCAGTGCCAGGATTCTGCAACCACTGACCTGTGATTTCATGAGTTGGAAAGAGACATTATAGACTGGTATTGCACATATGTGCTAATATTGGGCTTATGACTTTGAACTGGACTGGGTTGGGATGCTTTCTCAATGTTCCATTCCTCTTGTAAATAAACCTTTCCCTTAGATCCATATGCATGTCTATGAAATTTGTTCCTCTAGTCTACCCGGACTAACACAAGGGTCAATGTTTGCCATACTGAGCTAGATGCAAGTGAATTTGGTTTGTTTTTGAGAGTTATAACCACATCTGTCATTTCAACTAACCTCTCTAGTCCAGCAAGATCCCCAGGATGGACAACACAATAACACCTTCCATAGGTCTCAACGTCATGAGAACTTGGAAAAACTGAAAACTATAAAGAGAAAACACAGGGAAACTCCCCTCACTCTTCTCTAGGGATTTTTGGCAAAGTATATGAGGGAAGATAAATAACACAACACAGAAATATTTCATATACTTATTCCAGATATAAAAATGTTTTGAGAAAGTATGAGGTTTTTAAAGTCAAAACAAAGAATATTGTCAAAGAAAAACTCACTTTTTCAGGCTTATGTATGTATCTCTTAAAAGTAAAGTGGAGCTTGGGAATTTTTCCTCTGAGATTTCTGCAATAACTAAAAAAATACAACTTCTTTGACAAATAACAGCTCTGTATTGTATGATGGCTTAAAAAAAATCTTGTCATAAAAATCTAATCTTGGGAAACCACACATACTCTGCCTGCATAAACTAGCAAGAATGGAACCAATATCCATCATTTTTGTCATTTATGTACTTAATTGCTTTTCCAACAGCTCTGGAAAAGAACTTCTCAGAGACTCAGCTTGTGATTTGAAACTCTTCTTTTGAATTAAGAAAGTGAAAGTAACTTTTCAATCATATGCAAATATTTTTTATTTGGACAGTACTGAGGTCGCATAATGAGATGTGTATGAGTCCAGTGGTATGACTGTTCTAGTCATAATTCCTTATGTAATGTATTATAATTGTGAACCCTATGCTTGTGACAATAATCTCTTTTTGGAAGGAGTACTCTGGTCTTCTAATGGACAGGGTTAAGGTGGCATTAGATCTTAGAAGCAATAAACCAAGTCACATTCTTTGTTTTCTTTCTGCCAAAAGACAAAAACTATACCTTCATTAGTCATCCCTCTGTGTGTCAAGAAAAATGACTTAAATAGAGAGAGAAATCCCAGGAACCTTGGAAGAAGAACACATTTGAGAATTCTGAAGTGGTGGAAGCCAAGATTAGAGGTACCAAAGACTTTAGCACAGGATGAAGTAAATAACTCAAGCTGAGAACAGAGGCCAACACAAGGAAACCAAGAGATAGAAGAGGAGGAGTTGTACTGAGATGATAAGACTATATGACAGAGAGGTGAGTGGACTTCCTTATTCTGGGAGGCTGAGGACAAGAGACAACTGGACATAGAGGCTGAGGAACAGGGACAGAGACTTGACTCCTGCTTGAGGACAAGTATTGCTATGAAACAATTAATGTGACCATACTGCTTAGTCATACTGACATGTAGTATTCTATTAATTTTGTTTATAAAAAAACCTTGGGCTGAGCCCCGGTGGCGTAAGTGGTTGAGTGTGGGACTGTAGCCCGCTGGCTTGGTTGTTCAAATGCAGCGGCGGCTCTCAGGAGTGTCATTGAGTAGCGCCCACGACCACAAGAGGCAGTGATGCACCCCCCCCCCAAAAAAAAACAAAACAAAACACCTTGTGACTTCTAAGAAGATGGCCACAGAAATACTCTAACCAGGGAGATTCGGTGGGAGATCGATCTAGGGAAAGTAGCTGAGAGAGATTCAGCACTGCCAGATTTGTGGAGAAGCATCATAAATATAAGTAGGCTGGGAACTTTTGGCTTACTACAGTGAGGCCTGACTGGGGTTTGACTCCAGACGCCACTGTCTGCCACTGTCTCTGCCAAAGCCGATGCCAAAATAGTTGGAGCCAGCACAGGGCCATTGTCTCGTCAGAGCAGCAACTTGCTGCTGGTGCAGAGCAGAGGTTTAACCCTTGTGGCCCATGCTCCGGTATCCAGGCTTGGTTGTGTGGTTGATTTGAATACCCTTGCTTCTCTTTGCCCTGCCATGCCCACGCCCTGTTGGTTTCAGGCTTTGTTTCTTGATGTTAACGCTTGTATTTTCCAGTTTGGCTCACAAGCCAGACCATTCCCCTTAGCCTGTTACACCCAGTTGGAAGAACCCCACCCTCTGCAGTGCAGCCTGAGGCTGGAGAAGCTAAACCACCAAATTTCTTACAAGAATTCCAGCCTGTGTGCTTAGAAGAGCTCTTACTTGTCCTCTGGGAGTCCATCTGACTGAGGAATCTTCCTCCCTCCTGCCTTGTGCATCACCCAGCTCAGGGTGGCTCCAAAGGCGCTGGCATGAGTTAAGAGCTGCTGTAGGAACCAGTGGCCAACATCTGCAGTGATCTGCTGGATTGGGTGGTTCCGCCCACTATTCTTAGTGCTTTACTCAGAAGTGGCACTCTCCTTATAATGGGCAACAGCACGCACACACACACACACACACACACACACACACACCATGCAGAGCCACAGGCTACCAAGGGCTGCACCATCCCAGCTTCTGGTGAGATCGTGCAGTGCAGCACCATCCTTGGGGGTCCACAACAATCCAACCAGTGGTCCCAGAGAAGATCATCCAAATTGTCCTTCAGATAACAGGATACTGGCTCACTGGGGGAAACAGTGAAGTCACAAGAGGATAAAGTGTTAGGCTAATTCCATAGAGAAATTAGTCACAGGAAGTTCAAAAGCAATCTCTATAAGTTACCCAAAGAGAGCCAGTGCTCTTCATGTTCCTGGAAAATGGCACCTCATTCCTCGAAAACAGCACAATACAAACAGCAATCAGCCCCAACAATCTCAATGAAAAAACAGGAGAAACAAAAGACAATGGCAGAAGATATCCTGAACCTAATGACATGCATAGAAGATGCAGACATTGACATGCCACAGAAAGAAAATTTCAGAATGATGTCTGCAGTCATACAGGATATGAGGGAAAGAACACAGAAAAGGGATAAATTGATAGAGGAGATAAAATCCATATACCAAAAGGAAATACAAGAGCATAGGGATGAGAAAACAAAAACCAATAGCAGACTTACAGACTTCGAGAATCAACTGGAGGAAGCTAAAAACAGCATCAGTGACCTCGAGGATTGCCAAGCATATTTAACCTACAAGAACAGAAATCTAATAAGATTATAAGAGAAACTGAAGAAAATGTAAGAACTACGTCTGATATTATGAAGAGGAACAACATAAGAATTATTGGTCTACCAGAGGAAGACACAATAAAGAAATCACTTGCAATGATAGTAAGAGAATTATTGGAGGAAAACAGCCCCAGCTTAAAGAATGGAAACCAGGAAACCATTCAGGAGGCTGAAAGAACACCAGCGAGACTGAATCCTAAGAAGTCACCAAGACACATAATAGTTAAAATATTCAACTTGAAAGAAAATGAGAAAATCATGAGAGCAGCTAAGGGGAAAAAAAGCAATCACATATAAAGGTTCCGAAATAAGAATATGCTTAGACCTATCAATGGACGCTAAGAAGAAGAGGAGAGAGTGAAGTAATACATTCCAAAAATAGGAGAATAGCGCAAACCCAAGAATACTCTACCCAGCCAAATTATCTATCAAGATAGATGGAGAAGTAAAAGTTTTCCTAAGCAAGGAAAAACTCAAAGAATAGGTTAGGAGAAAGACAGCCCAACAAAGGATCCTTGTTGACCCAGTATGGGCAGAAGAGCACCCATCAAGCATAAATAAGAGAATGTCACATAGAACAACTTCACCCAGAGGGCAACAAAGAGAAAACAGCCCTGGAAGTAGGGATGGCTCAAGCGTGGAAGGAAGTCAAGAATGATCAACCGTCACACACATATACACAACACACTGAAAAGAAAGGGAGGTAGGGAAACACCCAACATAAAAGGTTGAAGATGTCATCATATATTTCACAGTTGGAGATAACCTAAATAGCAATGGACTGAACTCAGGAATTAAAAGACTGGGACTAGTAAATTGGTTTAGAAAACACAACCCATAAATCTGCTGCCTACAAGAGACGCATCTCAAGAATACAGAAAAAAAATAGGCTGAGACTCAAAGGCTGGAGAAATACAAACCAAGCAAACACCAATACAAAAAAAGCAGGGATAGCAATCCTAGGCTCTGATAAAATTGACCCCAATGTGCAAACCATCAAAAGAGATAAGGAGGGGCATTATATAATACTCAAGGGAATAGTAGACAATAAACCAATAAGCATTTTAGACATATATTCCCCGAATGAGAGACCCCCTGAATACATAAACAAAATGCTCCAAAAGATGAAAAAAGAAATCAAAGTCTCAACAATTACAGTGAGTGACTTCAATGCACCATTCTCTGAGAAAGATAGGTCACAGGAAAAGAAACTCTACCAGGAGGCTAGAGATCTAAACACTACAATTACACAATTTGACTTGATAGATATCTACAGAGCTTTTCATCCAAATACAGAAAAAATTTACATCATTTTCCAGCCCATATATGGCACATATTCTTAGACAGATCACATGCTGTGACATAAGGTGAATTTACATAGATTTAAGCACACTGATATTATTCAGACCCCTCTCTCAGACCACTGTGCCACAAGGTTGGAAATCAAACAAAGGAAGATGAAGAAAACAAGAGCAAATAATTGGAGGATGAATGTGGCAGTCATGAGCTTTTGTTAATTTCATGATTGAGATGTAGGGGTGGAGTCTAGCCTGTTAATCTGGAGATAGCCATGG
The DNA here is from genome assembly GCA_004026705.1 of Nesogale talazaci. Classification (NCBI taxonomy): domain Eukaryota; kingdom Metazoa; phylum Chordata; class Mammalia; order Afrosoricida; family Tenrecidae; genus Nesogale; species Nesogale talazaci. Next base: position 22,379 of record PVJH01018580.1, on the reverse strand, counting down.
AGTAGTCAATGAGGCCTCCGTATGGGCATGGTTTTCTCCTGAGACTTCTGGGAAATCTCGCGGTATTTCCCTCATGGAGATGAGACACTATCTCCCAGGTTATTGGGAGTTAGTCTCAGTGATGATGAATCATGGACAAGACAAGATGGCAGCGTCTGAGGAGCCGGAGGAGAAGCCAAACAGATCTACCTTGATGGAACCAGACTTCTGAAGCTGGAGAGGCCATGTGGGGACCCTTGCTAGCGATGAGTTGCTTCTGCCACCGCTGGATGCTGTTGATGAACCCTGAGCCCTGGAAGCGAGGAGCCATGGGGAGTCCCCTCAGTGCTGGGACTCTGCACTCACTGGTCTGTGATTTCGTGAGTCAAAAGGAGACATTATAGACTGGTATCAGGCATATGGGCTAATATCAGACTTATGACTTTGAACTGGACTGAGTTGAGATGCTTTCTCAATGTCCCATTCATCTTGTATATAAAACTTTCCCATATATCCATGTGCATGTCCTCGAGTCTACCCAGACTAACACAATGAATAACTCTGTATTACAAAAGGAATGCATATTGGCCCAGAACTGACACCAATCTTACACAAAATTTTCTACCACATAGAAAAAGATGACAAACTCCTGAACTCCTTCTATGAAGCTGGTATAACACTGATACTGAAACTGGACAAGGATGCCACAAGATTTGAGAACTGCAAACCAGTATCCCTAATGAACATTGATGCGAAAATTCTTAATAAAGTACTTGCTAATAAAGTACAAAACTATACAAAACAAATACTTCACCATGACTGTGTTAGACTTCTGGTGCTGGCAGGGGTCTTCCCCAAGGCCCCTCGCTTCCAGGGCTCAGGGTCCATCAACAGCAAACTGCTCCAGCTTCCAAGGTCTGGCTCTATCAAGGCAAAGCCATGTGGTCTCTCTGCTGGCTCCTCCAGCTTCTCAGAAGCTGCCAGCTTGTCTTTTCTGTGATTCTTCGTCTCTGAAACTAACTCACAACAACTGGGGAAGATAGCTTCTCATCTTCACGAGGGAAATATCGCGAGATTTCCCAGAAGTCTCGGGAGAAAGCCATGCCCACATAGAGGTCTCATCGGCTACTCAATGGCTATCTCCAGATTAACAGGCTAGACTCCACCCATATATTTCAATCATAAAATTAACATAAGCACATGACTGCCACAGACCACTACTTGTTAATTTTATACGCTCACATAATTCTGCAACCATATGTAACCCTCAAATAAACAATAAAATCATATCTGTACCTCACAGGATGAAACTAAAATGCATATAATTCAACATGTGTCACCATCATTTAAAAATAACATTCTATAAGTGAACAAAACAAAAGATATCCTGTGCCTTACAAATGTAGTTACAAAATATCTACACCTTTATTCTATAATCCTATGAATATGTATTCCATCGCCTATAAGAGTTTGCAAGGCAAATTACCTCATGCCTTCATTCCCCCATTTTGGGTATCTAATTTCTATATTGCCCACTTGTATCAACCCAGTGCTCTGAGGAAACAACCATATCTTTCAATGTCAAAAATCCTCATTCCAGTTGGAAACTCATGAAGTGTGCATCCATTAGCAAAGTCAAATCAGGGCAGGCCATTCATAAAGTCAGTAACGATATGCACCAGTTCAGAAACTCAAATGGCTTCTCTTCCTCTGATCAGGTTCTGGTCAACTCAGTGTGGGCTTTTCCACTTAGCCCTCAAAGTGCCTAGCTCTCTCATGCTAGGTCATGAAGTTCAGACCAGTCAAACCGCTCTCGTCTTCTCTATTTCCTGTGAACCAAGTCCCTGGGTGTCAGTGGCCAAAGTCAACCCAGCTCTTTATTGTGGCATTTATCCTACTTTCACCAACAAGCAGTAAATCTGGGTGGTCACCTAACAAGCATTTCAGCCTGCCACAGGTTTCCTGTAACATTTAGTCCCAGAGAGGAGCTATCTTCATCATTCCAGATTCCTTCGCTTCTGAAGACAATCAATAGTCAGGATTTTCCAAGGAAATAGACCCTATCCTTCTTTATCAGTCAGTCTGACCTTCTCTCAAACCACAAGTATCCTGAGTATTCTGAAAGACTGGGTGGGACTATTTTCTTCGGAGAAATCTTTCCAGGTATGGCCTAACCCCATTTAAGCTCAAGGTGGGGTTAATCTCTTCAGAGATGTCTTTGACGCTAAGTTCTAAACCCTCTAGAGGTCAATGCTTGGCTTGAGGTAACTGGATTGGCAAACTCTTTCCATACTTCCCATAAACATTTCTATGCATCCTTATATTTACAATAAAAGGCATAAAAATCAATAGAAACAGCATAGTCAGAAATCAAACTTAATTCTTAAAACAGTCAAGGTCAATACTTATTAAGCTTATCTATATCCTTATCTAAACTACTGTTTACACAAAAACATTGAATTAGCTCTCTGAAGGCATCCAAACAGATCCCTGCTTTCGGTCAGGCATTCTGACCTTTATAACCTTTCTCCTTTAGCAGGATAGGTTCTGCGACATTTAAAAGCTCAAGATGTACATTAACAGTATTCATTTTATATAGGAAAAACCAAACACAACATCCAAACAAAACAGTCAAAACTTCAATCTCCCATACTGCTTCCAGAAAATAACTCAGTAAACTGCAAGGACATATCTGACTTCTGATTAACCAAAGAAATAACAGTACCATGACGTAAAAGTCAAATAAGCATCTATGTTCCATCTTTTGTTCCTCTAGTATCCCACTCCTAAGGTACCATAATGTCTTGGTCCAGGTAGACTAGAGGAACAAATTCCATAGACACGCATATGGATATAAGGAAAGGGTTTATATACAAAAGGAATGTGACACTAAGAAGGCATCCCAATCCAGTCCAGTACAAAGTCATAAGTCCGATATTAACCCATGTGCCCGAAATCAGTCTACAAAGTCTCCTTCTAACTCACGATGTCACAGGTCAGTGGGTGCAGAATTCTGGCCCTGACAGGGGTCTTCCCATGGCTCCTCACTTCCAGGGCTCAGGGTCCATCAACAGCATGCCACACCAGCTTCAGAGGTCTGGCTCCATCAGGGCAAAGCCATGTGGTCTCTCTGCTGGCTCCTCCAGCTTCTCGGATGCTGACATCTTGTCTTTTCCGTGACTCATCGCCTCTGAGACTAACTTCCCACAACTGGACAAGATAGCTTCTCATCTTCACGGGGGAATTATCGCGAGATTTCCCAGAAGTCTCAGGGGAAAGCCATGCCCACATAGAGGCCTCATCTGCTACTCAATGGCTATCTGCAGATTAACAGGCTAGACTCCACCCCTACATTTCAATCATAAAATTAACATAAGCACATTACTGCCACAATAACCAAGTGTGGTTCATACCCAGGATACCGGGGTGGTTCAACATATGAAAGACCATTAGTATCATTCGCCACATTGACATGAAAAACTATAAGAACTACATAAAATATCGATAGATGCAGGAAAAGCATTTGACAACATCGAACACCAATTCCTGTTTAAGACACTTGAGAAGATAGGGATTGGAAGGAAAATTCCTCAAGACAATAAAAGCTATATATGAAAAACCAACAGTCAATGTGATATATAGTCAATATAGAAAAGACAAACACAATCCCTCTGAATAGGGGGATCAGACAATGATGGCCCTTGCCCCACTCTTATTTAATACCATACTGGAGATTTTAGCTAACAGCATAAGGCAAAGAAAATACATCAAATGTAGTCTCCTGAGGAAGGAAGAGGTGAAATTATTGTTATTTGCAGATGATATGATTTTGAAAATGGAAATGATTTTGATATGGAAAATTCCAAAAGCGCCAAAAGGGGAGTACTAGAAGCAAAAGAGAAATATGGCAGAGTGACAATATACAAGAGCAACAATCAAAAGTCTATCGGAATGGTATACACATCAGATAAGACTACAGAAGAGGTGGTGCTGAAAAAAAATGGATATCTAACTGTAAAAAAATGAAGCAATACCCTTACCTCACTCCATGCATCAGAATAAGCTAAAGGTGGATCACAGACCTCAAAGTAAAGCTCGAAACTATTAGAGCAATCAATGAGGGAATTGGGACCAACCTGAGAACTTTCGCACAGGGATTACATAGGCTATCAGAAATAGGGAAGGACACAAACACAGGAGAGACACAAATAGACAAGTGGGATATACTGAAGTTAAAACACCTGTGTACATCAAAAGAATTCACCAAGAGAATACTATGAGAGTCCACAGACTAGGAAAACATCTTTAACAAGGAAAAATCAGATCAAGGCCTTATTACTAAAATCTACAGTAACCTGATAGCTTCCATAAAGGGCAAAACTAACTGGCAACTGAGGAGGTGGGCCAAGGAACTGAATAGAAGTTTCACAGAGGCAGAAATCTGAACGGCCAGTAAACATACAACAAAATGTTCCCAATCATTAGCCATAAGAGAAATGCAAATCAAAGCCATGAGATACCACCTAACTCCCTCAAGGATAGCCCAATTCAAAAAAGCAGAAAGCAACAAGTGTTGGAGGGACTGTGGAGAGACAGAAATTCTTATCCACTGCTGGTGGACCTCTAGGTATGTATAGCCACTTTGGAAATTGATTTGGCGATATCTAAAACAGATGGAAACTGAGCTACCATATGACCCAGAAATCTTCCTACTGGGCATATACCCAGAAAAGACAAGCAACGAACCACAACCAGACATCTGTGCTTCAGTGTTCATCATGGAAGAGTTCACAATTGCAAGAAGTTGGAAACAGCTCAAATTTCCATCAACTGACAAATGGATTAAAAGCTGTGATACATACATACAATGGAGTACTGTGCATCGCTGAAAAGCAGTGATGAATGCATGAAGCATATGACCAAATTGGAAGAACTGGAGGAAATTATGCTGAGTGAAGTAAGCCAAGTGCAAAAGAACATATACAACATGAGTCCACTGAGGTAACTTTAAAAAATGCAAAAGGGGCATAGGGAATAAAGCTATATTCAGACATTTCTGTGGGAAGTATGGCAGGGGTGACACCAAATCCAGGGCTACATATGGTAGCCAACTGTGGTGGGTGGGGGGAGATGGAGATGTGAAGAGAGGGAATGGAGTACTAACCCACCCAGGGGAAGTATATTGTTTATATCTCCACAGAGAAAGAGGGACCAAAGTTAAACCCAGTGATCCAGGATGTGAACGCAGTGTGACAGCATAGAGGAGGGAACCAGTGGAGGGGTCTCAGGGTCCAATCCCAATCCCAACTACAGGGACAGCTGACTCTCCCTAGGGCTGTCTGCTTTGGAGGTCAGCACTGGAGCTGCATCTTGGGGAGTGATATGCCTGACCAGAGCACTTGAGAACAAATGAAGGAGGAGGAAGAGAGAATGCAGTGCATCCTGGCCCACCGAGCCTTAAGGACGAAATTTCTACTCAGAACAGCCAATGCACAGAAAGGACCACATGGCTGGCCCCACTATGAACCAAGGCATCCCTCATTGACACAAGGCCCGACAGGGACAGCAGTGAGAAACCGGGTCAGTATTGTACCCTGTCTGACCCAATCACACCATGACAAAACACTAAGGATGGACAACAGAGCATGAAGTTTCTGAAGGAATGCCAAGGGTATATTTGGGGGTTAAGGTGTGGCATCCCATCAGACACAAGCAGGAGACACTTCTGGAGGTCAATGAACAGACCTTGAACTATTAAGATTTTTATTTTGTTATTATTTTTATTTTTTAATTCATATAGATTTGGGGACATGGGTTTTTTTGTTGTTATCATTGTTTTATTTTCTTTGGTTGCTTCATCTTAGGATGCCTGTTTTTCTCTAGCACATATTGTTTTCTCTGCAGGACTATCTAGATCAGATAGGCTGGATGAGCAGTCTGGAGGAGAAAATGATGGGACTAATGGTGTCGGGGAGATATGGGAGATGGGGCTGAGGGGGGGAAGGAGGTGGTGTTGACCAACCCAGGGATAAGGGAACAGCAAATGATTCAAAATCAGTGACAAGGTTGGTGTGAGAAGCCCGATAGGTATTGATCAAGAGTAATACGACAGATAGAAAATATTGAAACAAAATGGAGACTGAGCATTATATTGGGCCAAAAGGAAAGTAAAAAGACACAGAGGAAAGAACTGAGGGGTAAAAGGTATTTATAGAGCTCTAAATACTGGCATGTACATAGGTGAATATATTTTTATATGGCGATGGGGAAATAGATCTACGTGTGTATACTTACGGTGTTAGTATTAGGACAGCAGATGGGCATTGGACCTCCACTCAAGTACTTCCTCAATGCAAGAACACTTTCTTCTATTATATTGGCATTCCATGATGCTCACTTTCCCAACACAATCACTAAAGACAAATGTGTTCATAGGCAAAAGTGGTGAAAAAATCTGATGGTGCCAGACTATCATAAGATGAGGTCTTAAAGGCTTGAAAGTAAACAAGTGGCCATCTAGCTCAAAAGCAACAAAGCCCACATGGAAGAAGCACACCAGCCTGTTTGGCTGTGTGTCAGAGGGATAAGTAATCAGGTTTGAAGAACTAAAAATCATATAATTGCATGCCCACGTTGATATGCTTGCTGATGACAATTATGTGCATAAGCAAATGTGGTAAATGATTGTAAATTCTTTGTGCCTTTACACCACTATGGCCTCATGTTGATTTCTCCCTCTTCTGGATGACTTCTTTTTGTCTTTTTCCTAATTAAGACTTAATAAATAGAGCTCTTTAAAGTACACTTAGATTTAATTATCTCTTTTTTATCCCAAACACCTATGAACAAGAGAACTTCAGGTAAAATTAAAGACCATCATGAGATATATGTAATATGAAAAAGACACCTTTTTTTAAAGTTGAAAATCCCAAAAATAATATATATTTTAATAAAAATTATATAGTATTGGGTCATGGTAAACTTAGATAATGTGTTATATTAGGTTCAATAGAGAAGGAAAAAGCAGTATGTATATATATATGTATATACAACTTTAAATCAAGAAAATGGCTCATACAATTGTGGAAGTAGGTAAATCCAATCTGGCTCAAGTTTGTGAGTCAGAAACATACAAGAGCAATTCTACTCTTTCTACTCTGTCTACTGGGTCAGAATAAGTCAGAATCAACTGGATAGTAGTGAATTTGGTTTTTGAATTTTCAAAATTAACCTTTATTCAAATTTCAGAGCAAAGTAACCTGTGTTTCCTTTGCAAGATACACATGTACAGAAGTGAATTGACAGCAATCAAGTATTTTCTGAATATCCTCAAACAACAGGTGTCTTAAATCTACCTCCTATGATCTTGGTTTCTCATTTTTCGTTTTCCTTCAAAACTGACCTCTGCTTAAATTGGTGGCTGGATAAAAATGGAAAGACAATTAATGTTATAGTGCTTGTGGTGGCTAGAGGAATGATGTACAATTCTGGATACAAATTGTATCTTAAAAAGTCTTTTATGCTTTTAACTAATGTGGGTATATTCTATTTCTTAGACTGTCATTGGGGGATTTTGAGACTAAGGGTCAGCTAAGCACGCAAAAACAATCTCACTACTGTTGAGTCAATGGTGTCTCACAGAGACCCTGTGAGTTTCTGAGAGTGTGCTGAGAGTCAGTAAAATTAGAGTGTGCTGGGAGTAGAAAGTCTTTGCAGTTAGCAGCCCAACTCGTAACCATTAAGTCACCAGGACTCCACTAATTACCCCACAAGCAAACCAATATATCGATCAAGACACTGATAGTAAGTGACAAATCAACTTTTAAAACATTAACAATTTCTGTGTCAAGAAAGAAAATGACTAAAGAATTCCATAGTCATGTGTTTAAAAATCTCAGTGTGTTAGTCTGGGTGACTAGAGAAACGAATTCATAAACACGCATATGTATATAAGGGAGAGGTTTATATATGAGGAATGGAACTTTGAGAAAGCATCCCAATCCAGTCCAGTCCCAGTCCATAAGTCCAACGTTAGCCTATATGTCCAATATCAATATATAACATCTTCTTCAGACTCAAGAAACACATGCACGACATGATGCCACAACAATCACAGGCCAGTGGGTGCAGATCCTTGAGTATCCAGTGACAATAGATGCATCTCAGTGCTGTCAAGGATCTTCCTGTGACTTCCCACGGGTCTTAGCACTGGCAGGAGTCTCCATATGGCTTCTCCGGCTCCAGAGGTCTAGTTCCATCAGAGTAAGCCCATGTGGCTTCTCCTCCAGTCCTCTAGGACTCAGGGTCTATCATCATGCTGCCATCTTGTCTTTTCAGTAAAGCATCTCCCAGGGACTGAGTTGATAGTCTATCATCTCCATGGGGGAGATATTGCAAGATTTTCCAGAATTCTCAGAGAAAGCCATGCCTATACATAGGTCTCATTGGCTATCTCCAGATTGACAGGCTAGATTCCACGCCTACACTCTTAACCAAATTGACACCAGAGTACACGACTGGCACACCCAGCTATGAGTAATGACTTACCTCAGGGGGCTACCACTGAATAATTACACTATGATCAAAGGATAGAAGCCATATAATTTTATAGCTATTTTTTTTCCTAAGGAATGTTCATTGCTATTTTTTTTTCACACAAGTTCATCTAGCTTAATGTAAGATTTTGCTGAGCAAGAGTTACTTTACAATATACATGAATTTTGTTTCAAGTGTCTTAAAATCATAGGTTATGATCACTTTGTAAGATATAACACTTTAGCAAGACATTTGTAACACCATATAATAAGGTATGAGAAGATCTGGTAGCATAATGGGTCACGAGTTTGGTTACTAACCACAAGGCCAGCAGTTGGAGCTCATCGGCAATACCTCAGGAGAATGATGAGGCTTTCTGATTTCAGCCTCAGAAGCACACTTGTGTCAGAGAGGGTTCTCTAGAGAAATCAAACCAGGACACTAGTCATTCTCTATATGGTCACTATGAGTCAGAAAAGCAGTGAAACTATGGGCTACTTGGCCACACCTTTCAGTTCTAACATTTCCTATCCAGGAGAACTTGAATACAAGCAGCACTCTCTCTAAATGATGGCCATGTTGAGACTCAGAATAGTAAACCTAAACGTTTTTAAAGTTCTTTTTCTCTTCCTTCACAGCAAAACAAAGAAAGCAAATTAGACTTAAATTGGCATGCACACTCTCCACTTCTTCAAGAAACTTAAAGTAGCTAACACAATCCTTTAAGGCATGGGCTTATTTTCTTTCTGAGGCTAGACTCTGCTGAAAACGACTCAAGCTGTGATGCATTTGACAAGCCATACATTTCTTGGGGCCACAGGGGGTGGGGGAATTGCTTCCCCCCCCCCACTCCAGTTTCAATTCAGCTCCAAGTTCCCTTTTTTCTAACTATGTTTCTTTATTGCCTTCCAAATTCAGACAGACTCTTACTCATTGCCTCCTTCTTTTATTCATGAACATTAAAACCAAGCCATTGTTATCCTAAAACCCACTTTTGTATTCTCTAAGGGAAGTAATAAGCAATGGTGCTGGGAGGGGGCATTGAGCTAATTCTATATTTTATTTAATCTATTATCAGATTCAACGTCTTGAGGAGAACAATTAACTCTGTCTCTCAAACTTTCTTCGTGAAGGTTTCCATAAATGAACAACAAATAAAATGGCTTGCTTTTAAAGTGAGGAAAAGGAGAGTGTGGTTAATCCTTGTTAGAAATCCTTTCATTTGAAGAGCCAACAGATCATGGATCAGGATCTGGTGAAAGAGCCCAGGTGATCTCAAAGGGAGATCCTTGAATTCTAATAAGCAGTTTGAATATACCTGGTCTAGTTCTTTAACTCCAGAAAACAAGGGTAATGCTGCTGCAGCACAAACAATTTTTTTAATTGAAGTAATTGGCCAATAGGATTTATTCTGCATGAGTATTAACTTTCTATCTAGTTTTGCTTGTCTCTATAGTACAGTTTTTCAGCCAATGTCTACTTACTGTTGGTCAGGAGCTCTTGATGCCGTTTACAGACTCTGTTCTAGACTTTGTTCCTGTTTGTCTCTTTCGACAGTAAGAGGAGGAATAGAAGGAGGAGAAGGAGAAGAGGAGGACAGAAAGGAGGAATATATTGGGGAAATCTCTTAGAGGTCCAGCACCTTAAACCTAGCTTCATCCCTTTATAACAAGTTAATATTACAGGAATTCTTCTCCATGCAAAAAGACACAGTGCTAGTCTTACTTACTTCATGGAGATTTATAGAATAGCTACAAACTTCAGTAAAAAAAACCCACTCATTTTTCATAAAATGTGTTGACACAGTTATTAAACAAGAACATTAAATAAATATGTACTTATGTATATTTATATAATTTACATTAGGCAAAATGATCTGTAAATTTTTTAACATGCCAACAGACCCATAGCAAAAGAATAAATAGATAGGCTATCAAGAAACTACCAGCAACATCTCTTGGGCCAGACAGCTTCACAGAAGAATTCTATCAATCGTTCAGAAAGAGCTAGCACCCATCATGCACAAATTATTCTAGAGAATAAATAAAGACAGTGAAATTCCAAACTCATTCTTCAAAGCCAGTATAACTTTGATACCCAAACAGAGCAAGGATTCCACAGGAATAGAGAATTATAGACCAATGTCTCTAATGAGTATAGATGTTAAAAAAAATTGTAACAAAATATTGTCCATTAACATATAAAAGTACATAAACCATATCTTCAATCGTGATCATATGAGATTGATTCCAGGGATGCAGGGATATTTCAACACCTGAAAGTTCATCAACATTTTTTTGCCCCATTGATAAGAAAAAGGATAAGAATCACAAGATAATATTGATACACGAAGAAAAAGCTTTAGACAACATCCAACGCCAATTCCTAATTAAGACACTCATGAAATTTCTCAAGTTAATGCAAGCTAGCTACGAAAAGCCAACACCCAACATCACTGTCAAAATGGAAAAGATAAAATCAATTCCACTGAAAAGGGGGACCAGACAAGGAAGCCCTTTGTCCCCACTTCCAGTCAACATCAAACAGGATGTCCACATACAACATAACACAGTGGAATGACATTAAAGATATTCATCTGGGAGGGGAGTGGATGTGAAAGTATTGTTATATGCAGTCAACGTGATTCCATACATTGAAAATCACAAAAGCTCCACAACAGGATACTGACAGCAAGAGAGGAATATGGAGAAGTGGCAGAATACAAGATCAACAAACAGAAGTCTTTACTATATACATTGGACGAGACCATGGAACAGAAATCAAGAAGGCAGAAAAAATTGAAATATCTAGGGAGATATTTTATAAAAAAAAACCAAAAGGCTTATACAAGGAAAACCACAGGACCATCTATAGGAAACCAAAATTGACCTACACAAATGGAAGAATATCACATGCTCCTGGATCAATAGACTCAACATAGTTAAGATGTCAATCTTGCCCAAGGTATATATAAGTTTAATACTATTCTGATTCAAATACCAACAACCTTCTTTAAAAATTGGAAAAACTGACCACCAATTTCATAGGAAGAATAAAAGTCCAGAATTGGCAGAGAACTCCTCAAGAAGGACTAAGTCAGAGGGCTCATTTCACCTGACTTTAACACTTACTACACAGTCACAGTAGTCAAAACAGCATGATTCTGGAATAATGAAAAATACTCAGACCAATGGAAAAGAACAGAAAACCCATATATAAAATTATCAGCCTACAGACAATGGATCTTTGGCAGGGTCCAAAAAGCATTAAGTGGAAGGTGGATGCCCTCTTTAACAAGTGGTACTGGAAATAATAGATATTCACCTGTAAAAAAATGAAGCAGATCCTTACCTCACCCCATGAACAAGAACAATTAAAAAATAATTTTATGGGGGTCTCATACAACTCTGATCACAATATATCCATACATACATTGTTCCAGTATTTACATCTTAAAGGAAATTTTACATGGGAAGAGATTGCAGCCTCTTTTCTTCATTACTCTTTCATTCCCTCCCCTCTATTTTTGTTCTTTTTTCAAAAATATTTTTATGGAGTGCTCGTACATCGCTTATCATAATCCATATATTCATTCAGTGTATCAAGCACGTTTGCACATATGTTGCCATCATTTTCAAAACATTCTCTTCCCACTTGAAGCCCTGATATCAGCTCCCCATTTCTTAGCCCTCCCTTCCCCACCTGTCCTCCCTCACAAGTCTTTGAAATGTTATAGATTATTATTCATATCTTACATCATCCTCTGTCACCCCTCACCCACTCTTCTATTGCTTGTCCCCCTGGGAAGGGGTTAAACGCTGATATTTATGATCAATTCCCCCTCTCCCTCACCCTCCCCTAATCTTTCTGCTATGTCTCCTCTCATTGTTGGACCGGGGTGGGGGGGGGCAGTTATCCATCCTGGATTCCCTGTGTTGAGGGCTTTTACCTGTAGTAGTATGCATGTATTGGTCTAATATGGTTTGTAAGGTAGAAATTAGGTCATGATAGTAGAGGGAAGCACTAAAGGAAAGTTGTGTGTTTTATTAGTACTATCCTCACCCTGACTGGCTCATCTATACCCTGTGACCTCTCTGCAAAGGGATGTCCAATTGCCTACAGAAGGGCATTTGGTCCCCATCTCATACTCCATTCACATTGGGTAAGATTTTGTTCTGGGTCTTAGATGCCTGACACCTGATCCCATCGACAGCTTGTGATCACACAGGCTGGCGTGCTTCTTCCATGTGAGCTTTGCTCCTTCTCATCTAGATGGCCACTTGTTTTTCTTCAAGTATTTAAGACACCAGATGCTATACCTTTTGATAGCTGGCCACCATTAGCTTTCTTCACCATATTTGCTTATGCACATATTTTGTTTTTGGTGATTGTTTTGGGAAGGTGAGCACCACAGAATGCTGGATTTGTTAGAACAAAGTGTTCTGAACAAGAACAAACTTAAGGTCCTAGATCACAGTCCTAGAAGTAAAACCCCAAACTATCAGCACCATCAACAAAGGAATCAGGACACGCCTAAGATCTTGGCGCAAGTAATACATAGGCTATCTGAAATAGGGAAGGGTACACACACCGGTGAACCTGATATTGACAAGTGAGCTATACTAAGAATAAGATACCTGTGTGCATTGAAATATGTCACTAAGAAAGTAACAAGAGAGCCCACAGACTTGGGAAAGATTTTTAGCAATGGCACAATAGACAAAGGGCTTATTACAAAAATCTACAATACCTTCATAGCCTGCAAAAAGAAGAAAATATAAGTCCCTGAAGAAGTGGGGAAAGAAGACCAGAAAAGAAACTTCACTAGGGAGGAGACATGATTAGCCAATAGACATTTGGAAAAAATGCTCCTGGTCATTAGCCATCAGAGAAATGCAAATTAAGCAACCATGAGATACTACCTAACACCTTTGAGGATAGCCCAAAATGATAAAATCATAGAGTAACAAATGGTGGAAGGGATGTGGAAAGATAGGAACTCAACTGTACTGCTTGTGGTCATGTAGATGACCCCCACATACAGCATCAGTGGGAAGTGATCTGATGATATTTAAAGTAAATGTATCTATCTTATATCCCAGCTATCCAGCTACTGGATACATACCTAGAAGAGGTAAGAAATAGATCATGACCAGTTATCTGCACTCCAATGTTTATTGTGGCACAATTCATAATTTCAGAGAATTGGAAATAACTTAAATTTTCAATAGGTAAGTGGATTATAAACCCTTGGCACATATGCAGACAAAGGAGTGATACACACCGCTAAAAAGCACCATTGATCACATGAAGCACATCATCTTGTGGGAAGAGTTGAAGAAAATTACACTGTGCAAAGTTAGCTCATCACAAAAGGACAAATACATCATGAGTCCACTCAGGCACAAGAAGTAAGCTCAAGCAGAAAGCCATGCGACCTGCAGTTCTGGAGATACTTGGGGAGAGGAGTAGGCAGGGGAAGGAAGCGGTAAGCAAATGACATAATAGGAGAAAAACTAGGGACTAAAATTGACAAGAAGGAGGACTTAGACATTCTGTTGGTGTTGGAGCAACAGCAATCTAGTTGAGAGAAATTACTACGAGGCAAAAGAAGGGGGAGTGTGATGGTGGGACAGGAGGAAAGTCAAAGGAAACAGTTAAAATATAGAAAGCAAAACTGTAAATGAGGTATAAACATAAGTGTGTTCACATATAAATATATAAATTCATGAAAATAGAGGTGTTGGCATGTGTACATATATTTATATGGCAATACATTGAGGTAGTAGACAGACTTGGGGCCTTTGCTCAATCCTTGCCTCAACACATGAACTCTTTGTTCTAATAACCTGGCATCACCTTCCTGGCATGATCTCTGAAGACAAAATGGACACATAAGAAAATGTGGTAAAGAAAACAGCATTTCTCATATATCAAAAGATATAGTGCCTGGGGGTCTTAAAGGCTTGAAGTTAAACAAGTGGTTATTTTCCAGAGAAGCAATAAGTCTACAATGGAAGAAGCACACCAGCCTGTGTGATCATGAGGTGTTGATGGACTCAGGTGATAGGCATCAGAAGACTCAAAACAAACATATTTTTGAGAATGAGGAGGGTCAGAGCAGAGATTCAAAACCTATCTATAGACAGTGGGACATACTCTCCCAGAAAGGTCATAGGAAGGGATGAGTCAACCAGGGCACAACAAAACTCAGATAAAACACACAATATTTCTGTGCTTCTTTGAGGCTTCCTCACTCCTCACTATCATGACCCCAGACTTGCCTTTCACTGTGGGTTATACTGGAACATGTACACTGGTACAGATAAGCACTCAGGACACAGAATTCAGGTCAGATAAACCCCTCAGGAACAGAAATGGGAGTAGTGGTACAAGCAGGGCGATGGGGGGAAGGTGGGAAGAAAAGGGGAGGAAGTAGAAATTGATCACAATGATTTACATATAACCCTTCCCCACCACCACCATCCTTGCCTGGGGGGACAAACAACAGAAATTCTGGGTGAAGAGAGAGAGAGGTCAGTGAAGATATGAAAATAATAGTAATAAAAGGTGGCAGTGTAGGCACAGTAAGAAGACAAGACTCAGTCAGAAATGAAAAATACAGAAAGGCTTTGTGATGGGTAGGTTTGTTATGCCAACATGGCTAAAGAAGATAGGTAGGTTTGTTGTGACAACATGACCAATGGACACACGTAAGATCAATTGAAGGGCAGAGATATTAATGGCTCGGCAATCCCCGCCCCCTCTGGTTCTCTTGCTCTTGGATCTTCAGACCAGCTGGCTGCCTTGTTTGTCCGGTGCCTCCATCTCCAAGCTACACTACCCATGGAACAACTAATCTGTGGACTGTGTTAATGTGAGTTGAGGTTCCTTCAAGCCCTATTTTGCCATGGTCCAGGAATATATATCTCTTGAGCTGGGGACTGTTGGACACTGTTGTCTGGCTGACTGTTAGTGACCTGCTTTGCTATTTGCTGCTGTGACTGGATAGCCTGAATTGCTCTACAGAGGACTACTTGACAGCCTTCAAGATTTGGACGCCAGTGTACTAGCTGTAGCACGCAAGTGAGCTGCACTGAGCCATTTGTACTGCTTTATAGATTAGTTAACTATTTATTTCTTGTTTTACATATCTTTCTACTTATATAACTATATAGAGAGAATTATTAGTGTCCTAGTTTTGTTTCTCTAGAGAACTCTTACACAGGCTTTATTAGGGAAAATCATCCCTGGATGGGTTCTACAGCCCATCAAGTTAGGCTAGAGAAGCCATGTCTGGTATTGGGTTGGGGCAGTGGTGTGTGTGTGTGTATGTGTATGTATCATACAATATATACATATGGTATGAGCTAAAGGCATGTGGGCTGATAAAGGGAAGAGAAGTTTCTTGTACTGTGTTTGCAAGTTTCAGATCTGGATATAAATCATCTCTTTTTTGCAAACTAGCTTCCTAGAATGCTAGCGAGAAGCTCTGTGCCCTGCCCGAGCTGATAAGCTCTGTGAGGTACCAGAAGCAGGGGTCACACAGTTCAGCAGGGTGTTCATTTCCTTCTTGTGAGATTGGATCAGGGGGCTGCCTTGTCCAGACCCAGCCCAAACATTCCAATCTCTTGATAATGAAAAATGGGTGTTGTGTTCTATCGTTAACTACTTCCTGCTGAGTCTGGGTGATGAGGGGAAATTAAGTGGTAGGATATTCTTGGCCCAGGCCAACCAACAACGGACTATAGGGGTGAAGCAAGAGCTGGTAGAGGGTTAAGTTAGAGATTGTTTTCATCCATTCATACAAAACACACAGAGGAGCTAGAAATAATAGTACACAGATTATTATCAGAGGCCCAACAAGAGGCATAATCCAGGACATGACAGAATTTTGAAACCACGAGGAGGGGTCAGTGATGCCCCACTGAAATTTTTTTTTATTTCATTGGACATATTGTGGGGAGTTTTATAGTTTTCAACTATACTTGATTCATTAATTAATATAATAACAGCATTCTTCATTTAAAAAATACATGTTTCCCCTTTATCTGCTGTTGGCAAATCAAGGGCTCAGTGATTTTGTAAAGTGACTTGGGCTAAGGATGTTAGTTGTTTGGAGAGAGATAAGTGAGTTAAAAGTGGAATCCATCATGAATTTCACCTTGTCCTTAAAGGCTTGATCCTGAATAAAGGTTTGTACTCTTTCTCCCCTGAACATTCCAGCTGTGATTTAGGAGGAAACAAGGCTGAGTTCCAATAATACAGGTAGGAAAATTGCCCACTTGGTTTTAGAGCCAGAATGAGCGTATAGGTCCCACAGTCATTGGAATTCCTCTTGGCTGTACATTGTGAGTTGGGGCACTACAGTTACTCAAAAAAAGTGGGTATTAAGGCATTTTGTTGAGGTTCCATTGCACCAGAAGAAGGCTTCCAGTGGGGCTTTAAGGGAGCTTTTAATGATTTCAGTGTGCTTACAGGGTAGGCTTGACACCTGTGTTGTGGATGATAAATAGCACAGAGGGTAGTTGATACTAACCTGGTTTTCAGGAGCAAATATTGGTATGTTATGAATGGGGCCAGGGCAAAGGTTGCTGGTTTTACCTAAAAGGACAGAGTTCATAAGTACTGCTACTTATAGTGGGTGTTGGAATGAGACACGGATGAAGGAGAGATAATGTTTTTATTCCAGAAATATTTAATATGGAGGCTGTCTCTTGGATAAATTTTACCCACTGAAAGAGGTTGAAGTTGTTTTCCTGTTTTGTAAGTTGGGCTATAAGGGTAATCTCGATATTGTGAATGTTTTTAGCTACTTCATAAATGCTTTTTTGTGGGTGAGATACCTGAACATATTGCCTATGGATTGATAGGATGGTGGAGGATTTGGAAGCAGTGGAGTGTCAATACAAATCTCCCTCTACAACTTTTTCCCTCCTTGACCTGCAATATATATCTGCAATATATATCTGATAATCTCCAAATTGGTTTTGGAACAGGATATTACTTGGAAAGTTCCAGTTCTGGTGTGGATTATACAGATGATGCACACATGAAGAATATGCAGACCCCATTTATGTTTTTGGCCACTTTTTGCAGTGCTCCTGTTTCTGGTCATGAAGATAGCAGAGGACTTGGTTTTGCTCACTGAAGGTATGTGGGGCGCCTGGATTTAAAGGAGGAAGGTGGATGATGTTAAAACAAAGGCAAACAGGCTGCTGGCAACCACGTGTGTCGCAATGAGCTTTACAGATGACATGGGTTTTGCTATTAGAGCTTCTTCCAAGGAGGAAGAACTGCCACACTCACACAACCCTGGGCATGGAGTGAAGTAGGATGAGGAAAGGTTTGTATATATGGGACTGCACCAATAGGCATCCGGACACATGCTAGGTATGGGAAGTAGGAGGTACCCTAAGAAAGTGTAGGGGAGTAGGTCCCACAACCTGGCTTGAGTACTAGTCATAGCTTGCATTTGGGGCTAACTTTACTCTGGTGAGAAGATGCCTGTTGGGATTACCGAGGATTTGCCAGCACTGGGAGTAGGGAGGATAATGGTTATAAAGGCCAAGGATGGAGTACTTTCAGCAGAACAGTCTCCTGGGTTGATTACTGGCAAGTCAAGTTGTACAGTACCAGGGGTGGGCAGACACTGGTGTACATGCTTTAGAGCAATTTCTTTAAAAGAGAGAGGAAATATAATAATTTGCCAGTGGCAGCATCTGATTGGTAGGTTAGGAAGGGTTTGCCATACAAAAGTTTAAACAGGCTTAAAAAGGAAGGAGAGTGAGGAGTGTTCAAATTAGAGTAAAGGCAATGGGAAATAAGTCCCCTTACGAATGGTGAAGTTCCAGGGACAGTATAGATAGATGAATTTTTATAATTCCATTCATCTTTCCCACATTTCCAGAATATTGAGGCTTATATGAAATGTGTAAACACCATTAAATGTTCAGAGAGTGTGAGACTGGCTATGTGATTTGGGATATAAAGCAAGGACCAATATCTGAGTGTATGGAGTTGGGGTGGCCAAACCAGGGAATAATTTGGGTTAGCAGGATATCTGTAACCATATCTGCCATCTCACTTTTGGTAGGGAAGGCTTTGATCAATCCTTTAAAAGTGTTTACCAATATGAGAAGGAATCTAAAGCTTTTGTCTTTAGGTATACAAGTGAATCCAATCTGCCAGTCTTGCCCGGCCAGGTGGTCATATAGTTGGCATGTGGAGACTTTGGGTTTAAAGGTCTGGTTCAGGCAGGGTTCTCTTAAAGAAATAAAATCAGGACACTAGTAATTCTTTTTATATATTTATATATGGAGAAAGATGTATAAGATAAGAAAGAAACATTTAACTATCTGTAAAGCAGTACAGATTGCTTGGTGCAACTCACATGCATGAGGCAGCTAGAAGACTGGCAGTCCTTCAAGCCTTGAGGGCTGCTGAGTAGTCCTCTGTAGAGAAATTTAGGCTATCTGGTCACAGGCAGCAAACAGCAGAGCAGGTCACCAACAGTCAGCCAGATGACAGAGTCGAACAGTCCCCAGCTCAAGAGATGTATATCCCAGGAGCATGGCAAAGTAGGGCTTGAAGGAACCTCAACTCACAGCTCCACAGTCCACGATTAGGTGTCCCATGGGTAGTGTTGCTTGAAGGCCGAGGCACAGGACGAACAAGGCAGCTAGCTGGTCCGAAGATCTGGAAGCAAGAGAGAGGGTGGACTCGCTGAGCCCTTTCTATCTCTTCCCTTCAATTCATCCCATGTGTTCATTGGCCGTGCAGTCACAATAGACCCACCAATCTTCTGTGGCCATGTTGGCATAACAAACCTACCCATCACAATCCACCCCTTACCAACATGGCACCTGTACACAATTTTTTACCCATATAGAATTTCCAGACATAAATGAAATCAAACTCATACTTAACATCAAACATCTATCATACATATAAATGAGAACACACTGAGTCCAATTATAGCTGATATATCATACATGAGCAAAGAAAAGATTCAATAAGTTCATAAACAGAAAATATATGAACAACAAAAAAAGAAAATACATGAACAATCACAAACCTCGCTTCTGCAATTGCTCATGTGGTCGTAATTGATAGGTAGAACTACCTTCTTCTGTTATCCATTCTGCATTACCTTTGCCCTCAGCAATCACTTCAGCTGGTTGTGGCTTTCTGCCTGGGGGGGTGACCTGGACCTTCAGTCCTGAGGGGTCTAAGTCAATAGATGTCCTGTCATGAAGGGTTTGCTGTAATTTACTATTAACTTTTATCACAGGGTATGTAGCACTAAGAGTCGGCCTATGGGATCTCCTGGATTCCAGACATATTCCTCTTTACCCCCATTATGTAACACCAGTCCAATTTCTTTTTGATAATCTGGATCAATAACACCACTCAGTACAGTGACACCATTCCTGATATGTTGATCCAAAGGCATGAGAAACCCAAAGTGGCCAGGTGGCATTCTCAGCTGCCAGTTCAGTGGAATTCATGCTGTGTTTCCAGGTAGGAGAGTTCCTTACTTCTGGACCAGGACCTCCAGTCCCAAAGAACATAGAGTTGCTGGGCCAGGAAGCAAAAATGCTGCAAGTGGGTCAATAGGAGTAATGGTGAGTGGTGCCACTCCAGTTTCCACCCCTTGGTTCCTGGACCCATGAATCCTGGCTATTGGAGACACAGCACCATATATTGACCGCTGGTTTAAAGCGTATACAGCTTCCTGGAGAACACTGCCCCAGTCTCGTAAATTGTTGCCACGAAGTTTGCATCGCAGTTGTGTCTTTAGGAGTCCATTCCATCGTTCTATCAAGCCAGCTGCTTCAGGATGATGAGGAATATGATATGACCAGTGGATTCCATGGACATGGGCCCATTGCCGCACTGAATTTGCTGTAAAGTGATTTCCTTGATCAGAAGCAATGCTATGTGGGATGCCATGCCAGTGGATGAGGCATTCTGTAAGTCCACAAATGGTGGTTTGGGCAGAAGCATTGCATGCAGGGAAAGCAAATCCATATCCAGAATAGGTGTCTATTCCAGTCAGAACAAAGCGCTGTCCCCTCCAGGATGGGAGTGGTCCTATATAATCAACTTGCCACCAAGTTGCTGGTTGATCTCCCCGAGGAATGGTTCTGTACCTTGGACTTAATGTTGGTTTCTGCTGCTGGCAAATAGGGCACTCAGCAGTAACTGTGCCCAAGTCAGCCTTGGTGAGTGGAAGTCCATGCTGCTATACCCATGCATAACCTCCATCATGCCACCAGGTCCACTTTGTTCATGTGCCCATTGGGCAGTAACAGGAGTGGCAGAGGAAAGAGGAGGGACAGTCTCCACAGTGAGTGTCATCTTATCTACTTCATTGTTAAAGCCCTCCTCTTCAGAGGTAACCCTTTGATGAGCATTCACATGAGACACAAGTACATTTACTTTTTTGGCTCATTCAATGAGATCCATCCACATATCTCTTCCCCACACCTCCTTGTCACCAATCCTCCAATCATGTTCCTTCCAAGTCCTTGACCATCCAACCAAGCCATTAGCCACAGCCCATGAATCAGTATAGTCTCACATCTGGTCACTTTTCCTTGTAGGCGAACTGAACTGCCAGGTGCACTGCTCGGAATTCTGCCCATTAGGAGGATTTTCCTTCACCACTATCTTTCAGGGAAATACCAGAAAGGGGCCATAGCACTGCTGCTGTCCACTTATGAGTGGCACCTGCATATCGTGCAGAACCATCCGTGAACCAAGCATGACTTTTCTGTTCTTCAGTTAAATTATCATAAGGAACTCCCCATGAGTCCATAGGTGCAGATTTGGAAAGAGAAGGTAATGTGACTGGACTGGGGACTGTGGGTATTTGCAGCTTCTTCTTCACTCAGCTTTCTTGTACCTTCAGGTCCTGCTCTGGCCCGATCTCATATGTACCACTTGCATTTAACAATGGAGTGTTGCTGCACACGTCCAACTTTATGACTCTGTGGGTCAGACAAAACCCAGTTCATGATGGGTAGTTCAGGCCTCCGGGTGACTTGGTGGCCCAAGGTGAGGCATTCAGTCTCCACCAAAGCCCAGTAACAGGCCAACAGCTGTTTTTCAAAGGGGGAGTAGTTGTCCGCAGACGATGGCAGGACTTTACTCCAAAATCCCAATGATCTACGCTGTGATTCACCAATAGGGGTCTGCCAAAGACTCCACACTGCATCTTTATCAACAACTGACACTTCTAGCACCATTGGGTCAGCTGGATCATATGGTCCCAGTGGCAAAGCAGCTTGCACGGCAGCCTGAACCTGTTGCAGAGCCTTTTCTTGTTCCAGGCCCCACTCAAAATTGGAGGCCTTTTGTGTCACCTGATAAATAGGTTGAAGTAGAACACCCAAGTGAGGGATATGTTGCCCCCAAAATCCGAAAAGGCCCACTAGGTTTGTGCCTCCTGTTTCATTGTTGGGGAGCCAGATGCAATAGCTTGTTCTTCACTTTAGTCAGAATATCTCAACATGCTCCACACCACTGGACCCCTAGAGATTTTACCGAGGTGGAGGGTGCTTGAATTTTTGTTGGGTTAATTTCCCAACCTCTTGTACACAGATGCTGCACTAACAAATCTAAAGTCTTTGATACATCCTCCTTAGTGGGTCCAATCAGCATGTCATCAATATAATGGACTAGTGTGACATTTTGTGGAACATACAGGCGATCGAGGTCCCTTCGGACTAAATTATGGCACAGGGCAGAAGAGTTGATGTATCTCTGGGGGAGAGTTGTGAAAGTGTACTGTTGCCCCTGTCAGCTGAAGGCAAACTACTTTTTTTTTTTTATTTTTTTATTTTTTTTTTTTAGGCATC